>DWNY01002099.1:0-11519 GCA_018250635.1 Telegonus apastus | reverse complement strand
GCTTTTTAAACTTAGATTATAATGAGTTATGTTATAAATATTTTATAGGACAACTTATAGTTTTTAGCATTTCTTCAAGATCTTTGGAGGACTATTTATACATTTCAAACCTTTTGCTTACGGTGACGGTTATAGGAGTAGTATTTTTGGAAGCCCTTAGTAACTTCTTAGTACAATACTATCACTTTTGAGATTATATCCTGAATTTTTCAAGACTCACATTCATAGATAACTTAATAACGAATGAGCACTTTATCTTAATCAAAATATTTAATTTGAACTATCTATCTTTTGTATATTCCGCTTAAAGAAAGTTTGATGTAATTTTATTTCGCAAATTGATATATTTTTCGTATGACTTAATGACTTAGAGTAATGCACTACATGGAACTTTTGATGTGTTGATAAATGATTCTCTTTTTATAACGTTAAAGTATATATTATGATTACAATTTTCTAAAATAACTTAATACAGTCTGCAGTATGAGATAAGTGAACAGATTTTTTTTTTATTATTTTGCATTCTACCTGTCATCAAGCCTTTTAGAGCTTTAAGGAAAATGTTAGATGCTAATACGCGTTATTGCTGTATTTTACTATTATCTCCTAATTATAAAATATTTTTTTAATCCTTAAAAATAAATAATATTGGAGTACCCCATAATTTTGCTACTACCTATGTTTAATTTTATCATTTCCCGATGCATACATACATTCGTATGTGATTAGATAAAACGGTACAAAAAACTAAACTATAAAACTGGTGAAGGTACTAAAAACCACTGACCTTTGTATCTTTGGTGTATTCAGCGCCAACCGGAACCGCCTCCGAAAAATCCCACAAAACACTTCACTGAGTTAAATTCAAAATCCGAGTCAACAGCTGCGTCGCACACGCGCCAACTATCGTTTTCAAAATTGTCACAATACAGTCACTTTCAGCAAATATGTCATTTCATTTGCGGCCGCCCTCTAACTGAAAACGCAAACTGAAACCGCGCTAACCGCACTGTTACATATAACCGTTCAACTTTCGCCGTGAGTGTAAACATTTGGTCTATTGATTTAAAGTTCGCGCGATCTTTTCCATTGTCTGTCGAAAATTTTCGGCGCCAAGCGTGTTACTTCGACGGCGCGCGCGCACGAATGCTGTCGGAGGTGGACACGAGCGGTCGGACGTCGTGGGGGCGTGGCTACATTCTAACGCAACATCTTTCTATACCACCATCTTGCTTGCACGTGCATAAGCACACATCTCTCCGTCTCCCTCTCTAATGCTCGTGCGTTACCGTATAGGCACGGCTGGTGGTGGGAGCGTGAACTTTGCCACTGCGCTCGCGCATCCCGGGATTAATGAAACGATACGTTATAGATCGCGACGATTATACCAACTTTATAGTTTGATGCATCGCGTTGCGTTGCGTTGAATGTTTAAGCTTTACGTTCTTTTATTAGCTGGGCGTAGGTACTTTTAATTCTTTGAAAGTTACTTGATGGAGTTATTTTATCGTTACTTACGGTTTAATAACTTTACGAAATATCTTTTAATCTACAATAGATTTTGATGCTCAGTATTTACTACCTATATTTATTTTCTTAATCATTGAGATATACTTTTTAGGTAAGCATAAATATTACTAATATGTACCTACCCATTATGTACAATAGCATATTGCATCAATCACCATTTTAGATCAAGTTTAAACCTCAAACTAGACATATGTATAGTTCAAAAAAAATTCCTAAATTATTCATAATTCACTAATTAGGGTCATTAAAACTGATTTCCATTAATTAAAACAATATAAAACCTGAATTGAACATATTTTATAATATTGTTGTTAAAATAAATCTTCCGTTACCGTTCTACTACTCTTTTTGGCTTCAATTTTTAATACTTTTCATTTTAATTTATAGCATAATACACTGGTAGTGCCCGCGGTTTCGCCCGCATTTTATCTAATCTAGGGAAATGTTACGTTCTTTCACCATAAAAGTATTACAAACTTATTCTATCTGTCTGTTAAGTGCCAGATCAGTTTAGCCATGTTGCCATGATTAAATAGCAAAGACCAATCTATTAAAAAATTTGCATTTATAATAGGTACTAGGTGTTTAGTAAGATTTTAAGGTATGTTACATGTATACGAGTCCTAGCCGAGATCGATCACGAATGCCTTGATACTCTTGAGGACTAGGTTGGGACGCCTCGTATAAGTATGTCTCCTTTACTTACTTCAAATCAGAACACGCCAGCGCTTATAAATAGTATTATTAGGCAGAAGCATGAGAGTCGGTGGTGCCGCCGGGTTTTAGCCATTAAGGGTTTTACCACCTTTATCGAATCGATCCATTCGCTAGAAGCGCGTTATAGTTTACTCCAATACCTATAACGCGCCCCGTGGTGCAACAAAAGACAGGTTACAGACAATACAACACAAAAAATATTGCAACAAAATGTATATACCGTTTTTGTTACGGTCACATTCCTTAGAATAAAAAAATAAGATAAGTTTCGCAATTTTAACCTTATCTTCTCGACATTGAAAATGCACTTCTGAGAGTACAACTTATATGGACAGACCGTAAGGATATTTAATCACTTGTAAATTACAAAAAGAAAATTAATTTCTATCGCAATTATTCATATATTAATAAAAAAAACCTATACATGAATTACTGTGATATGATATACGATATGTTTAGGAAATATATACAATAAAATATTCATGTATGAATTTTCTGGTCTATCATTATTTTAGCATTACTATTCGAAATAAAGTTTACAAGTAAAATAAATTATCTATAGTGTTATATTTCCGTTGCAAAATGCCATAGAGTTTAATAACATATAAATTAACTTATATGTTCTATCTAGGTGTTCTATAATCTAAGCTCTATCTATAAAACCAGTCTAATAAGCTTACGGAATCACAAGTGACTGATTCGTTTGCCTCTTATCTCAGCGGCAGATAAATCAATATCTTGCTAGGATGCTGCAAATTATGCAGTGGACATTATACATTATACAGAGCATTATAATTAATTAGACGGCTCGCGCATAATTAAGGCTGACACCAGACTATGTGCGGATGCAAAGAGTTCTTAAGTAGCTTTGTTATTGTGTTTTATCGAGAATTTCAACGACTCACGTGGAGAAGCGGTCTTCTTGTCTGTCTAGGGATCGATCCCGTTTTACACAGACAAGAAGACCGATCCCGAAAACGGGATCGATCCCTAGAAAGACATGCTATTGAATGATGAGTTTAAATTTCTGCTTTTTAACCTTGTACTTGAGTTTTAGTCTATGTGTATTTATAGTATCTACTGTTTCCATCATATCACGGTGATTCATGTACAGCTTATATAAATCACAGGTTATTGATCAGTTACCCGACCTATTTTTGGAACAGAGACTATTGCTTTGATTTGTGAATTGTCGGCAGATAGATCATTGAATAATCATGGCAATGGAAGCATGTAAAACTAGCGGATGAAGGTGTATTAATGTATAATCGGATGATAATGCTGAATAAACCGATCATTTGTCAACCTCTCTGAGCGTTGTTTTACTACGATAATAGCTCGAACGCTTCTGACACTCCGAGGATTTTTCCTGTGTTGTGACTTCCATGCACACCCAAATACTCATGACTCAAAAAAGTATAAAGTCAACACTAAAGTATAAATTTATTAGGCGTTATTGTAGTAACTTTTAAAAAATCGTATGAATGTGCCGTTACCACTACGTGAACATACATTCGCTCATATCTCTTTAATACATTCTTTATATCTGTAACATTTATTATGCAAAGTGGCCAACTATGCTATTTATTTAATGTGTACAAATTAGTCGACATTGGAAGATTAAATGTAATTTTTAATGGAGCATATGAATATTTGATTGCGAAATTAATGATAATACTATAATTTAAAATGTGTCATTATTACTCCATTAGTCTAGTTAGACACGGAATTTTGACACATGGGTATTGGACATATTGGAATTAGTTACATGTTTATTAGACAATAACTAATAATTATATAGCAAAAATGTTGGAATGATAATTTAGGAAAATTTCAGAAATGATAAATTATTTAGGAAAATTTTAGGAATAACAATTTAGGAAAATTTTAGGAATGGTAATTTAGGAAAATTCTAGAAATTATATATTATTTAAGAAATTTTTAGGAAAATTTTAGGTGAAAAAGTCTTTAGTTACCTACTACTATTCTGTTATTTATTGGGCTAGAATCTTAAGATCGACACATATAAAAGTGATGCGGCGCTTCGATATGTCAGCCCTTAAATTACGTGAACAAATTTTTCGCCTTTAATTTACTATCAAATGACAGGAGATGTACCACATAAATACCATTTTGTTCATGTATTTTATGTTTATTTTACGTCAAGTTTAAAAAAAATATAGCTCGCTTTTTGGCTATAGTGATAGTGGTGATAGGTTCATCCAAAAGTCACTTTGATTTGTATTTTAAAAGTAAAGAAACCATATTTTATTCACTATTCTCAAACTATAACTGTAAAACCATTACAGCGGACACAAAAATCGGCAAAATATGTACATTTTAGGTGATACACATTTCAATAAAAGAAAGCAATACTACTATGAAATAATTGTTTAATTGCGCAAATAACAGTAAAGGAAATTACCCGTTTGCTAATTGCCTTCGTAGTGCAAAATGTGGCAATTAACAAAAAATGGCGTAAAGGTTGCAAAAAATTCGCAAAAGAACGCCGATTTTCGAAACAAAGGTGCTTAGACAAAAGCTTCGGTTAGATAAAAAGGTAAAGGCACCGATCATTTTATTACCAATGACGCTAGCCTTTTATAACCTTTTTGAATAAGGGTTGTTTTTATGGTCCCGTGACGTAACTTTTGACTCCGACTTTTACCGTTTAGGGACTGCCGTTATGTTGAAAAAGTGCTGTTAACTAAATTAGATTGATTGTAACTGTTGTAGATATTAGCTAACCTTTTCATGTTATTGAAGTTTTAGTGTATTTTTTAGATAAGGAAATTGGAGTGATCTTAAATTTTACCACGTGCGCAGCATGAAACGGGAATGAGAGAATAAAGTGAGTTTAAATCCAATATATAAATGTATGTATATTTTTATGTTATGGAATATTTTCACAAAAATAATCAATGAAAACTTCGGTAAGCTCGTAAGGCGCTTAAATAAGTACATTCGATGGTTAAATAGTTTCTTTTATCAGTACCTACCTATCCTCTCATATTATACTACGTATTAAGTGTATATAACATTTCTACAAAATAACAATAGTAGACTACCGATAATTTATTCTTTGTCTTCATAATTCTCATTCAATAAGTGAAATAACTAAATAAGGCATTTATAATTAATACTCATTTTTCTATTAGTCATCTACAAGGTGCAGTTACTTTAATAACTCGTTAAGAGCGAGTCGAGCTCATAGAGTACAATTCCTTACGACCACATTTTCTATGTTTATTAAAAGATTTAAAATCTTCTAAAATTATTTACTGTAATATAGTATTATAAATGACATGAATCTTATGCACTGCCCTAGCATAAAATTATTATTCTTTTTAGTTCAAATAAAAGCTTACTTTAAAAAATATTTTAAATATAAAGGTATTATTTTAGTACTTTGCACAAAAACTTTTATGTGTCTTTGTTTTTTCTTAGGGAAAACTTTATCAAGCAGTCGGAAATGTGGAAAGAATAGGAGAAGATCGAGAGACCATAGGTATCCCTGATGAGCCAATATCAGAGAGAGACGTAGCAGTCAGCGACCGCTGGGAACTTGAATAGTACAACTTTTGAGAGATTGAAGAGATGCTTGAAGAGACTCCGGAGCAATGGCGATATATCGTGTTGCAGGCCAAGATTCACTTCAGTTCGTCGAGTCAACCGAGGAAGCAAATAAGTACTTTATATCTCCATATTTCCATTAATATACTGATTTTGGCCATAATAATATTTTGTGTAAATATTACAATTGAATATACAACCATACAAACGCACCACGTCGTCTTAATAACCCGGATGGAATCTAGATAATTGACGCCTCTGTGAAGACGAATCCTATATAGACGAAACCACGTATCAAAAACAACATCTATACATTTATTTCCACTACTTTTCCACTTCAAAATCTAAAATAAAATTGACGTATCGAATGCACCGACGAATCCACGGTGCGATAGCAATCCTAAACTAAGCGTAAAGACGAGTCTTGCATTGACGAATCCTGCATCGACGAATCCACATAATCCCCAATTCATCTATAACATGTTTCTCTGCTTACTCTTTATCTTCATATTTCCCATTCAACAAATGAAATAACTAAACTTAATACCCATTCTCTATGAATCATTTACAAGGTGTAGGTAATTTAAAAATGACTATACATCTCGCACGAACCGCTTTAGCATTCGTAAGTTAATTATAAGTCGGTAATGCTGTAATAGCACCATTTATTATTATACTAGCCTTTACCTATGTCTTGCTTGAAATTTAATTTTTGCTTGCAAAAATATTTTTAAAATATATGTTTTTGGAAGTGAGTGAAAATTTATATTTAAACAACAGGTTCAATGACTTTCCATCTTCAATAGCACTTGAAATAATATTTTAAATAACATTAATTAAGCGATTAATAAATAATATATTGTGTTCCGAATATAATTGTAGATGTGGTAGGCGGCAGTGGCCACTTACCATCGGTAACATTTTTGTGACTCTGATCTTGGCTGTGTTGATTATAGATATCCATGGACTATTTTGTCGGCAACCCATTATTATTCCATTGCTGGGCACTCTCGGAGTGAGAGGGCTTTTAGGCCATATCCACCGCGCGGGCCAAGTGCAAATTGGTAGACTTCACACACCTTTGAAAACTATTTTTTTAAAGACTTGTCAGGAGTGCAGGTTTCCTCGCGATATTTTTCTTCACAGTTAAAGCAAGTGATAATTAAATTCTAATATACACATAACTTCGAAAACTCAGAGGTGCGTGCCTATGAGCTTATGAGGCCGAGTTTCAACCATTAGGCTATCACTGCTGATATCATGGACTATTTTGATGCAAAAATACTATAATAAAAAACCATAACATGGACTGCATGATCATTTGTATTTTTTTATACCTATACAAACAAAGGTTTATTTTATTTTGTGCTTATTATATTAAAGGCACTCGTATGTGAGTACCGTGCATTATTTCTAGCTCGTTTGCATAAATTACTACATACGTTTACAATATTCATATCAGAAAATTTTATTTTAGTTTACGTCATACCGATTATTTACTGTAGTAATCAATACTAAACAGTATGCAACTTTATATTCCAGTATCAAGCATGGTATTTTAATTTTTTTAAATATAAAGAGGCATTGAAAAAATATATTCTCCATTAGTACAGTAGTAAGCGTAATATACATACGTAATATACGTGTCATACGCTAAGGGTTCTGGGTCGATTTCCAGACATGGATTGAATTTGATGAATTCAGATCATATCTAGATAAGTAGCTTACGGTAGCGGTGATAAAGTAAAAATCTTTGTTGTCCAGTGATAAATGTTTTGAATTCATTAAATTAATTAAACATTTGCGCAAACGTGGTTTTGTTTATAATTTGAGAATAGCAAACGAGCATCCTGTGGACTTAGTGGCAAGTGGCCACTGTCGCCCATAGACATCTGTAATCAACCCCAGATCAGTGTCCTGAGGTTGATTGCATATGCCTTGCTACTAATGAGGACTAAGTTGGAAAAAAAGTTCTAAAAAAAGAGACTTAAGCCCAGGGTTGGGGTAGTAGTTAGCTGATATCCTCAACAGCCTATACTAGCATTAGATGAACAAAAAAATCCATTGATAGCATGTTTTTGTTTTTAATTATTCATGTTCATGCATTGAACTCTTTTAGTAACAATTAACAATATTTAAACTGTTAACCTTGTAACTGTTAACCACGGGGTGGTAGGACCCCCTTGTGATTCGACTCCGGCGGCAACACCACCACAAGTATTTCTTCCTAATACCAGCAGGATTCAGCGGATCTGTGGTCTGATCTGAAAGGTGTGGTAAGGGAGACAAATTCATTAAAGATCCAACGTAGTTCTTAGGGGTAGCAACGCATTTATGGCCAACCTCGGGGAAGATTCATTTTAATATTTTAAGATGTAACGGGTACTTACGATACGTTTCTTAAGTTTGCCGATATTTCGACCCAGTTACATGGATCGTGGTCACGGCGAAACTGCGGTGGCGGGGAGAAACCGTAGACAAGTACTAGTAATAGATCTATCTACCCTACGTCTAGTTCATTTTTCTCAGGGAAGATTGTTATCTTAGCTGGTTGGTTACAGTTGTTTATGGGTAGCCACCTTTAAGAGGACTGCATGATCATTTGTTAAAAAAATAAAAAAGAAGAAATGAAAACCGCTCATTTGTGTTTTGTTAATATGCTCTATCTAATATTTGAGACAACAATATTAACTGAAATGTATGTTGCTAGTATAATAAGCTTAGCTAAGTTCAAATTATGTTTCAATCAGAACATCGCAGCGCAAATCTATTACCATTCTGGTCGTGAGTATCAAAAATAAAATATCGATAATACAGTTAAAATTGATAAAAACCCGACCACATTAGTATACGCTCCAAAATTTCAAAAAGAAAAGATTTCACATATATCACGAAATATCAAGAAAACGATATAACACTAATAAATTAATCGCATAACAAATTGTACAATCTAATGCGATCCGACGAACATTGGAAAAAGAAAAAATGACACATATTCGAAGTCTCACCGTATTCTAATAGAGGCGACGTTCTATGCCTTTTTATAAAAAATAAATCTATTCGTAACATAAATCTCTGGGGAGAGATTAGATCTCGTTCATATGTCTTAATTTTACAATAAATTTATTAGTCTGACTGTACTGTGTCCGGCGGTATATTTATTACGCCGACTGTACCTAAATACGTCGTTATACAAGATAGTAGTACCCGAGTATAGAATAACGGACCTCCGATATTTATTGGTTTAAGTTATTTGTTAAGTGGTTGAACGACATTTTAATTTTTGGGTTCTTGATAAATACATTTTCTGTAAAATGGGCTGAATTGACAATAACCACTAAAATAATAATGAAGATCCTAGATCCTAAGGTATAGTGTCGTTACAAGGTCATCGTAAAAGCTCTATTGTAATCGGTGTATTCATTCTCCTTTTCTATAAAACTGTCTCTGAATTTAAAATCAGTTTTATAAATTATAGCGTAAAAATAAATATGTACGCAAAACATAACTTTATCCAACGAAATCGACCAATTTTATTCAACAGAATCTACATTGCGAAAGAAATTTCGGAATACGAACAGACAGTTAAATTTTATTTAACTAAAATTTACCTCACTCCATACAACTCTACTTACTTTTAAACATTGAGAACGCTACCAATTATTCAAAATACGCAATCGAATGACACCTCAAGTGTCAACTCTACACTAGAGTCGCTAAACTGAAGAGGCAATGATAAGCTCGGTGAGCCTTAAGATAACACATATTAAGCGTTGTCGACACACCTCGTTGTTAAGAAAATCTGACATAAGAGCTATTTGTTAGTGAGGTATAATATATGGACTTCTCTCTTGTATATGCTTTTGAAGTCATATATAAAGTTTTGTGATGGTGGTTTAACAGACAGGCGACGTATTCGAGGCGTTCCAACTTAGTCATCGGGGGTAGCAACGCATTTTTGGCCAATCTCAGTTAAGACTGCAAGGGCAAAGGTGGTAGAACCCTTCGTGCCTCGATCCGGCGATACCGCTGCCACCCCTATTTTTGCCTTATAACAGCAATAAAGGTATTACTGCTGTCTTTTAGTTTCAAGGGAGACATATTTATTCGAGGCGTTCCAACTTAGTCCTCAGGTACGTTTGTGATCTTATTTTGGGTTGATTAAGAATGTCCATGGGCAGCAGTGGCCTTTTACCATTAGGACGCTCGTTTGCTATTTCCATAGTTAAAATTAGTGCTTCCTACCGTTCAGAGATATGCAACGAGTCCTAAATAGTGTACTACTTGAGGTCAGCCCAGATGCAACGTTATGAATTAAGTTAGAACGCCTCATGTAAAGGTGTGTGAGGTCTGTTCGAGTAAGCTATGGTTACAACTGCTACAACTACGACTAGTAGGTATAGTATAAAACTAAGTCTAATATTTGTGTTATAAGGCATTAATAGGCGCTACAGTGGAAAAATCGATCTGCATCGACTTTGTATTTCTGTTTGATGACATACTTATTCGAGGTGTATATTCTCAAGGGTCCGTTGGTCCTCAAGGGTAGCAATGAATCTTTGGTCTACCTCTGCCTAGGGTTAATTGTAGGTCTCCGAGGGCGGCTGTGGCCATTTCCGACTGTGATTGTTTTGCTATTCATATATTATAAAAAAAATATATATAAGTGGAAATTCTCTTATATATCTTATGATCTGTGATCTCAGGGTTATATGTTTAAAACGATTTATTGACATATTTTTTATCTTAACGCCTCTTATAAAAAAGTTTTTTTTACAGTTTGAAAGTAGCAAACGAGCATGCAACCCACTTGATGTAAAGTGCTGTTATAAGGCAGCAATGGGAGTGGCGGTGGCGCTACCGGAGTTGAACCACATAGGGTTCTACCACTCCTGCATTTAAAGACTTTTTATACACGCATAAAATACATTGTATTTCAAAGAAAACATTTGAAGTAGATGGATACATGTAAGGCAATAAATGAGCATTTACGTACTTAAATCCTCTTCATAATAAAATATCTAACGGTCGATTACTGTACCTATTATTTCCTACTTCATATACACTATAATCAGGCATTAAAGGCTTCATATTATAACGCGTGACACGTACGGGCATCCGCGGTCTATTACCAGTCTACATAGCAGAAATAGACATGACGTAACCGAGATTATTGTTACCTCTTCGAAATATTCTATTTTTCTTGGAAGGAATTAATCAGAATAAAGGTTAGAGAATAAATCTGAGTATACAGCTAATGTGTTTGAATAGCGGTCACGAATTAACGTTATTATTTGTCTTCGTAATATATTAACAGATGTATTTCTTTATGTGAGTGTTGTAGTTCAAAACGGCTGTTTCGGTGTCGAGAGGGTTTTTATTTCATTCGTTCTATATTTTAGGTATCTGGTAAGAGTAGAATTGGCTTGACATTATTTTAAAGACATTTTTGGTATATATGTGAACTGGGTATACCTTACTAATATTATAAAGCTGAAAGTTTGTGAGGATGGATGGATGGATGTGTGCTACATTATAACGTCAGAACGGCTTAACGGATTTGAATGAAATTTTGTACAGAGATAGATTATAGTCTGTAATAACATATAGGCTACTTTTGTTGCCACTAGCGGTCACCCATCCATTTATTGACTGCGACCACTGCTTATATTTGTAGATAGTTATGGTGGTATGGGTGG
>DWNY01002098.1:0-11522 GCA_018250635.1 Telegonus apastus | reverse complement strand
CTCCGCATTCAAAGATTCAGCCTTATCTGGACTTATTCTATGCTACTGAGTTATGCTCGCTTCACAAGGAGTTCCTTTATCTTTATTGACGGTGAATGGCTTTATATTAAGATACTGATGTGGAACATAAATGAAAACCATTATTTAAAATACTTGAACAAACTCAATAAAACTCTAGCTATGTCATGGTTTCACCCGCGTTTAAAAAACAGTGATATTATATGTATGTATATATCTATAAAAAACCACTATACAAAGTTATTACAATATAAATTCAGAAGTTATTTTTCATACGTAGTATAAAGCACGTATGTAAAATTACAGTAGCCTAAGTTACGCCTTATACTATCAGCTATCTCCCAGATACAAACAGACAGACAAACATTTTTTTTAAATAATTGTGTTTTGTTATAAATACCGTGAATATTTTCTTATGGATTTAGTAAAAAGTTGTTATTTTCACGCGAGAACTGTTTCTCGCGTGAAAATAACACTCCAATTTTATTTACTTGTATAGACGTTTCAACTTAATTCTGTATTTTGATAGGGCAACGGTAAATTAATGACATCATTCTGATTATAAACATAATGTAACTAAGTTAGCTATGGATTTTAATTTGAAATTCTATGCTTCAATTGTATATTTCATAATTTAACAGTTATAATTCATTTTAATTGTTAATTACAAGCTCACTAAATCACGAGGCAATTCGTGGGTAACAGTGATTGAGTTTGTTATATGTTATACTAGCTTCGCCTCGCGGTATCAAAATGTAACATAGCATAGATACATATAACATGATATAATGCAAATAGTTAACATTTTTCAAAGAGGAATGATAGGTTCGTTAGCGTAAGCGACGGCGGTGCGTTAGGCATGCGCATTTTATTTTTCTTCACGGAACCCTAATTATTGCTGAATATTAGTTATTTTATGAGCTGCCAAATAAGAATTAAGCACTTAAGATTAAATGCATCAGTTTTTTTATGTCTCTTCCCAAGATTGTGAGAGGGCCCAGGCATTTACACGTACATATACTCACTCCACCACGTTGTTATAATACTAATTTCTGAATAGTGGATTAGTGTCCAGAAAATGTGTTGTAACTTAACATTTTAACATAATGGTTTGACGTAATAGTCACCTAAGGATCACTATCGGCGCTGGCTTGCTTTACGTGATATAATTATTATTTGTGGTTTTAAATATCGGTATTTACGGTCGCAACTGCCAGAGTTCATTAATCATCATCATCTATCAATTTACATACACAAATTACCACGATACTTAAATCTTATTGATGTATGTGTTATGTTATACCTGAAAATTATATTCTTTGATACATTTTAGGGCCTTGTACTTGTAAACAATGACATTTTCTTTTGTTTGATCAAGTAAAAAGCAAATTGTTAATCTAGTTTTAACAATCCTTGACTTTATTATGCAACAATAGGAGAACCACTTTAGAATCTATTTAAATAATATTCGTAGCAGTTTTTATTGAAATGTCGTGGTCTATTTCTAAAGATTTGTTTTTTTAATCTTATCGAACACAGCCTCGTGTGCATCTCCGTGCAGTCCTTGAAGGATTATATACGAAATATGTATAAGGTGGTTGAATCCTTCGTGGTTCGATTGCTGCTGCACAACCACACCTATTTGTCTGATAACAACAGTGTTAAGCGTTGCTATGTTTTAATTGGAACAGTACTGAAACCATTAGTTTTCAATGTAATATGCGCCAGGCGGTGTCGGTCTTGAATAACACCACTCTCTATTTCCGTGGATGCCGTAGGAGACGATTTAGAGACAAAATGTAGGAGATAGGCAGCAGCGTCATTGACACCCACAGCGGTTACTAATCATAGAAAATAGAGAGATATTATAATAGTAGAGTAAGAAAACCAGCCTAAAATCCATCGAAAAAAAAGAGAGGGCAAATGAGGGTATCTACCTGTCTCTCTTTTGCGCATGTGTGATTAGACAAAGATAAACCTAAGGTGTCATTTATGTTCCCTCTCTTATTATTTTTTAGACACTCGCATTCACAGGGCTCCCTTACTCCATTATAATACCTCTGTAACCAATACGCATTCCAGACGCGTTACTATTGATAAAAATCGTTATTGGGTGTGACGAGCGACACACAAACACGCACACAGACCCAAAAAGAATAAAATAAATTCTAGCTTTAGGTGTCCTCCTGCTCGAATCTGGAATTTATGAGTATCAGTCGACGTATTGAAAGTTAGGCCGCATAGGTCATTCCCCGGACTAGTTTTACCCCCGTAATTCAAATAAAGGACATCTAACCAGTTCTTCAAAGTTTATGCCCTTTTATGTTATTTTTTCACCGATGTTGTTAATAAACTCTACTTATAATTAAATTCAATACAACATAAGATTTGTTTTCTTTCACAGCAATTACAAAAACCAAAGATTCGAAAGAGAAGTTGGAGGATTTGGAGATGATGACGGCGCTCAACAGGAGAACATCCAATCCTACGAGCGTAGTGACGATGGAAACTCAGCCCCTGGAGTTTTCCGACTGCATCAATAATCAGCACACAGCACAGCGGCGGAGAGGCCACCATAATTCACAGCACTCTCTGGTTAGTAAACTGAGATATTTAATATTTTTCTCAATCAAGTTTATTTCAATTAAATCTGCGTGGCGAATCGGTTACGACATTCCAGGTTCGACGTTCCAGGTTTAAACCCTGGCCAGGCAGATAACTGAATGATTAATTTACGTAAGTTTGGGAGTTTATGTATTACCTATGATACAGTACAAATCCTAATATTTCTATGTTCCATGTTATACGAAATGAATTCCACTAACCTAAATACGAAGTGAATATGTTGTGAATAAACTTGAGTCCTACGTTAAAGTCTTAGTTTTAATATTGATGAATAGATAGATATATTTTATTCGGTTTATTAGATTTGAGTAGCTTCTTGCGACGTTAATTTACATACGAAGTTATTTGTCAATTTTGCACGTTCTTATGCTCATAAATCTTATTGAACATGTTTTTATAATCATGTATACTACTATTTAATTATGACCAAACGATACCAATACGAGACTCGGTTGATTTACATAAAAAATATACCTACATGTGCGATCAGGGGATCCCCGTCAAGCAGGAAGTCTTCAAGGGCTACCGCACCCTTGCTTGCTTCTTTACCATTTTCACTCAAATTTAGTCTAGCTAATCTTATAGCGTTTCATATATCCTAACCTACAGTGTTTATATAGAATTAGTTAATTTATATTGGAACATAAAAGAGAATATAAAACTAACCGAGCAGGGCATAACGCCCTGCAGATGGATGGGTCCAATTCACATAATATATATACAGATATAACCGTTATTCATGGCCTCTTTAATGCAATTTATAAAAGAGTTATCAAGTTTAGGATTAGGTAAAGGTTTCCGTTTATATTTATATTCACCAAAGTTGGTGCTTATGTTGAGCGCCGACTTCGGGGACTATGTACTAAACCATCATTTATTATAATAATACTTTACTTAGTAGTTTTATTTTTTAATAATACCTATTTTGCGCATTTAGAGTCTCTGTCTTGTACATGACAAAACATGTATTCGTGACTATTATCATAGGCAGTATACTATAATATATTAGTTCATAAATTTGTTTTAATCAGCATGCCGACGAATATAAAGTTAATGTACCTATTACATTGAAATGGAAGAATTTTCATTGCAATCGTATTTTTCTATTGATGAAACAGGGATTGCTGTCGTTAGGTTGTTTTTTTCTTGTCACTGGTAATTTTCTTACACAGGTACTTATTGTAGAACATTGTTATTTCGCCCACTGGTCAACTAATCGGCCATGCTTTAAGAAATTAGTCATAAAATAGCTTCTGAAATCCTTTCTGTGAAATCGAAACTTAGTGATAAAAATTTGGTTTATGGATGAATTTCAGTTGTATAGGTAGATAACTTTTAGGTAATGTCATATACTTTATTGAAATCTTTATTCGGTTGATTCGGCTTTCCCGATTAGTCGGCCCATCTCTAGTTTATTTGCATACCATCAAAACATTTTACCTGTTGTTCCGGTACGATTCAAATCCTATTAGGAGTCGATTGTAGATTCGGGGTCAGTGACCACATACGGCTAGGTATATTATTAGCTCGTTCACTACATTTTTTTCAAGGCCTAAAATTTAATTTATATATTTTCATATACCTATTCCTTTCAATTGGTATATATAAGTAAATTACGCGCCGCGTTGTGGAATGCAAGGGGGAATTTACGGATGCTGCGCCCTCCTTAGTATAGATGAGAAAACAAACAGATCTAAGTTCTAACAGAAAGACCTCAACGCGAATCCACCTTTATGGGCCCAAAGCCCTAATTTAGTTTAGGTGGCTTTTAGTGGGTTGGTATTTTTGGGGCTTTAATTTGCAATTACCTACCATTTTCTCCCCGTCAAATTGCCAGAAACACGTAGCTTAAACACATAAATCTAGACGACCTGGAGCCTTTTTCTTCGCCGTCAAATATATATTTTGAGGTGTCTGTGACCACAACCTTTATTGAAGGCTGGTTACGAGTCTGGAGGGTCTTTTTTGTTTCTTGAAGATAAATTGCGAAGACTACACGACTGTGAGCATAATACACGTAGATAACTATTTCTATAGTGTAAGTGCAGAAATATGTACACGAATGCAACACAGTATAATATGATAAAAACTTGTCTATATAGTTTTTATTAAATCCGCTTTTTAAGCGCCACTCAACATTATCAGGTTATTAAAATTGTTTCGTCACGATTTTTTAAATCGTGAATTACTATTAATGATAATAGGTATTATGAACAAAATATCCTTGTAAGCAAGTATTCTTAATTGAGTTTACGTTTGTTAGCTTTAACTGCCCATCCATTCATCGGCCATTTGAGACCCACTGTAGGACATAGGTCTTCAGTAATGTATGTAGGCTTTTGTCTAGATCTAGTCACCGCTCCGGGCATGAGTGTTGGCGAACGCGGTGATTGTTGATGTTATACGGGACACTGCCTCGAAGCTCCTGGATTTTTACACGCCTTTATTAGCTTCGTTTCTATCAATATACGTATGTAACGGTAACTTTGAACGTGATTTTGACCGACTTTGAAACGTCGGATCAATTTGAAACTTTGCATACTTATCAAGGACCGATGACAATGCAATAATATGAAAAAAAGCGTGGGGTGCTTTTTGAAATATCAAAATTATAATCCTTTCTACTCATCTGTCTGTCTCAATCAAATATTTATAAATTTTATAACGGACACCATGCACCACACGCTTACTCTTACAATAATTATTTTATACTTTTTATTTTTCACAGAAGCGTGTTTTTTTGTTTTTTAAAGTATTATTTATGTCCTGTAGTCGCCTTCGATGACATTCGACACCACAACGCAGATCATTATATTTGTAAAAAATATATATTAATTTCCACAAATTTTCTTTAAAAATTATATGGGATGCTGATATTATTATCAATGGTGTAGTCTGTTACGTGACATATGAAGATGAACTAAACAAACGATTATGATTTAAAACATGTAATAAGCTCACTTAGCAATTAAGAGTAGGTTACTTGCTAACTCCTAATTGCTACAATGAGTTACGTTAACTATTAGACATGGTTGATATAGACGTAAAACACGTGACACGATGTTTCCATTTTATTATAATACATACATAACGAATATCACTTGTTGTGGTGTGGCCGAATGGGAGCAGTATTAAAGTTTTTTTTAAATATAGAATTGTGAATTTTTTTTTAAAGGTGGTAGAACCTTTTGTGTTTCGACTCCGGCGGCTGCACCGCCACACCTATTTCTGCGTCCTAAAAGCAGCGTTAAGCGCTGCTGTGTTCTGGTTTGCAGAGTGTGGTAAGGGAGACATACTTATTTGAGGCGTTACAACTTAGTCCTCACGACCTCAGTTAGGACTGTGATCTTATCTGGGGTCGATTACAGATAGTGGCCATTTACCATCAGGTGGACTGCGTGCTCGTTTGGTACATCTATAACCTTAAAAAATAGAAGTAGAAAGCGACCAGAGTTCAGTTTCTATCAGCTGGACTGCATGTCCATTTGATTTAGTTGTTTCTGCCGCAATCGACATGAAATCCACATAATGCAGGGGTTCTACTTGAAACGGATCGCAGATGTGTTGTCGCTTTGAGGACCAAGGTGGTCGCCTCATACATGCAAGTTATTACCAAATTTCAAAGAGGAAAAACTTTGTTGCCCCTTTTCGCAACGTCATCGGCGCATTGCATACGTACCTATTGCGAAATTCACACAAAAGTGCACACGAAACGAATTTAAATATAGTTAAGTAACAGTGTGCCAGATTGAATAAAATGCCCATGAAGCGTTTTTTTCAATTCACGTGCATGCAGGGAAATAACAAAACAATAAAGTGTACTCGTCACTGTGTTGATTCAGTTATTATATGAACACTTGTCTTTTTATACTCTGGTATTGCAAGAAGTTATTAACAAGGTTATGGCATTTATGAAATGTTCTTACGAGTAATTTATTGTACTTCATACACATATCCGGAAAATATTCTGTGAATCAATTTAAATCTGTGTGGATTTTATGAATTAAATAGTTTAAGATTTTATGTGAAATAGATTGTATATCTATAGTAGATAGTTTTCTTTACAATTGATTTATTTCGCAACATATTTTTATTAATGTAATATGTACTAACTCCGACATGACATACCTAATCGTAAACATAATTGTTTATTGATTAATTTGACAAATTTTAACAGGCATTTAGAGACAATTTCTCATGCAGTAAGTAAGTACGTACCTTCATAAAAATTGTTTACAAAATAAATCAAGTCTAAATAAACGTAGTTTGGATATCCCAAAATAAAATATAGTCATTTTTAACACTGCGGCCATTGCCATAAAATTTAATTTATGTTTACATAAATTCAACGACCTTCCATTGGTACATTTTAACAAATTATTGAGCCATTGTGTATACCTCTTGTTAGAGTGAGCGCGAGCTCAGATCATAATCCATGCTGGCGCTTAGTTCTGGCTAGGTGCGAATTGGTAGATACGCACTATTTGCTTAACCGGTGACGGAAAATATGAGGATCTCATTAATATTTTCAAAACAAACCTGACATTTTTAATATTGTTACTTCGCAGCGTGGACTTGTCTCCGGCAGTAGAACAATAATGACTCGATGACTAGTTTCCAATTAGCATTATATTTGACTTTATTCATGATATTTCATTTGTTGTAAAGAGTATAAACTCCACAGTAGTGTAGGTAAAGGTATGTAGAGTCAAGCCGTTTGCACATGCAGATCTCATTGTTCTTTTTACGTCATTATGACTGTTCAGGTGTTCAAATCGTAATTTTTAATACATATTATGTCATGAACTATATACCGGTAGTTACAGAAAAAAAGTCTTAATAATAGTTTATTTCGTGTAATAAAGTTGAATATTTATTTGTTTTATCTATTGTCTGTATTTTTTTAATAAAAAGGATATACCTATATTAACCTATTACGACAGTACATCTTTTAATGAATATTTCAACTTCTGTGAGATGGCTTTATCTACAGTAACGTAACAAATATAAAATTCCATGTAGATAGATTTTGAAAATAAATCCCATCTAATTGAAAATTTCACTTACTTGATATAAAGAACTTAGGCATTGAAACAACTTGATCGACTTATGTCCAATACTTTAAACTGAAAATTGTCACACGTACCGATGTGTATAAAAATGAACGTATGAGTTTATCGAAGGTTAACATCATGTGTAAACATTACAGAAAACAACCGAGGGCGGCGAAGGTGACCGCAGGGACAGCGCGGCGCGGGCGCTGGAGGCGCGCCAGTCGCAGTGGAAGAGAATCATGTTGCTGGTTGTCGCCATCACGGTGCACAATATACCGGAGGGCCTCGCTGTCGGCGTGTCCTTTGGGGCCGCTGCGTCTTCTACGAAGGCGTCCTTTCAAAGTGCAAGGTTAGTGTCTTTTTTCTACGCCACGCCATACTGGATAATCTTAGAATGTAACGTTATACGTCCACTATATATAAATAGGCAGATGAAATGTTCTAGTAGGTACCTCTTTCTCTTTTCGTTGTTAACAGATTTTCTATTTTCAGTAGTTATTGACTTGTTTTACATCATTTACACTAGGCTGTACATTGAATCTGTTGGAAACGTCAACCAACCCGGTGTAAATTATTTGTTTGCATACCACTGCCATCTTCCCCACGACAAAACATTTGCCGGTAGCAGCAGACTACCTGGCGTATACAAGCTCTTAGTCATATCAATAAAAAAGTGGAAAATCTCTGAGTGGTTGAATTTTAATCACAAACACTACTTAAGAAACCAAAGAATGCCGTGTCTTTACTACGGGCAGAGTAATCCAAGTACTAAAATGTAATTTTGGTTTAAGGTGATAATAAAGGTATAGGCGTACTGAAAAAAGTGCTTACTAACAATAATAACCACAAAACTACGTTTACATGTATGACAATGTACATTATACGGTAAGATTACTTTCAATAAAGTCGAAATGGTATATACATAAGTACCAGTTTGCTTAAGCTCCTGCTTTGTTCAAGGATAATAAATATTTGTATGAACCACAGTAAACACGCAGTTTAACTTACTGATTTATCCTTATGAAAAAGCAAATGAATGTTATCGTTGCACGTACGATGATAAAAACGAGAATATTTGTTTTGTACATCAAAATCTTGTGGATTGTTAACCAAATGTTTTTTGATATTAGCGCTATCTATCGAGCAAGCTGATAAGCACTAAATTGCTCATTTTTCGCTATGTGCTGCCATCTAGCGCGAGTCAAGCTTACTTATTAGCGCCATCTATCAAGTATGCTGCATACATTTTGAATTGCTTATAGGCTGCTTTGTATGTGCTGCCATCTAGGGACCATTATACATTTTATTGTGAAGATTGGTTAGCTAGGAAGCAAACAAACATTCTCGTTCTTGTTATTATTTGTAGATGGCGCTAGTTGTATATAAATTTATCTTTTTGGAATATTTTCGCACCAAATAAGTAACGCTTACACTCAAAATATTTTGTGCTTTAAAGTTATCAAAGAATCTTCGATGGCAGTAGCGTTTGAAACGCATTATTTCTCATTTTTTTAATTGTGTTTTTGGAACAATAAGCGAGGATAAATAAGAAGATGAATAAAAGTTATTATATTTATTAAATAATAAATTATCTTCTTACGTAAGCGTATCATTATAAACATAGTCTTATTATAATGATATCTTAGGACGTGTCCGCTGTCCACACTAATCGCCATTTTGTTACGTCAGAAGAAGGAACGTGGGGCACCGGAGGAGTGGCGTTAATGCAGGAATTTCATTGATAACTTGTGGGCGAGAGCGGGATGCAGCTAGATGCTGCACTATTACTGTCACCAGCGCTAACAACCTTATAATTATTAATAGACCGAGATATCCCTCTTGATTAGCCGGTCGATTCTTACGACTGCCTTTATATAGGTACAGACAATAATGTATGCTTACTATGAATCGGGCCAAAAATTAATCGCATTTAGTGAACTAGTTTGAAAAAACTTAAACTTGTTTCAAATTAAATTCTTTTGACTTCCGATTATATGAAAATTAATGACTATTACGATAAAATAAGTATAAACAAATATTTTAAGTGTGGCCTGGCCCTATTTTCTCTTTCCTCATAAATATGTTTTAGTATTTTCGTTCACATCTTTCATATGAAATGAATTTTCTGTACATATCTTTAATACTAGGTTTAGTTACTAAACCTCATTTTATTTATAGGATAGAACCAAGATCTATTCAAAGAAATTGAATATCTGAATATATTTGAACTCCTGAAATATAATGGAAATCCATTAAAAAAGTAAGACCCATAAAAAAAAGCTCTAACTCAAAATTATTATGAAAGTTTTGTTAACTTTATGCACTGTAAAGATAAAAAATAACCTGAAGCAGTTGCATGTCGCAGCTCATACCAGCACGTGTGAGCTCGTTACCATAGCACGACTTTTATTTTGTTATCGAGGGGAAAACCTTCAAAAAGTATCCGTCGCCATGGGAGCGACGCTGAGTTGTGTGGGATTTTTACCGCACTGAAATCCCCCCGGTGGCTGTCCTCAGCGCTGCAAAGATGGCTCCGGGATCTACAAAGGAACGCAACCGGAGTCCTCTGAGCGCGTTGCCCCATCGGGCTTCACCTAGGCGAGCATTTTGCTCGCCGCTCCGCCTGGTGCTCGACGGTAAGCGACCACACATACCGCCGTCCTTTCCGGGGTCGCTTACCCTACCTACTCTTGCCGCTCGCAACCCCAAAAGACCGCTTTTAGTCGCCTCTTACGACAGGCAGAGGATACCGTAGTCCTATACTAATTCCGGTAGTACAGGGCGAATTCGATTTAGAATGGGTTAATTTCGAAATTAAATTTGTGAAAAATAATCTTGCCATTTTGGAAACAAATTAAAAGTAACCGACTGTATATCGAATACTCCTATTTTCCAACGTTTCAGTTTATCTCATGGGTTTCGTATAGTTAGTAGATACATATACTTAGGTACATATGGGAAGTGGAGGTAGGTTGCGTAACTTCCTGCATTTAAACGTAGGTTCAAAATTATATACCTACCTATAGCTAGGTACTACTATTTAAATGATATCTCTTTTGTTATTAAAGCTGTAATTGATCGTTTTTGTCGCCTGTCTCACATACTCGTGCCAAATTATTGTTTTGTCTACGTAAAGCGGTTAGCGAAGAATTTTCTGTATTGATACCGAAAGAGTGTGATATCGAGGGATTTCGATTTGAGTAGCTTTATAACGTTTGTCCATGTCTGGGAGGGTGAGATTGGAAATTTTGGAGTAAAGTAAAAGTTGATGGAAAAGTTATTATTCAAAGTTAGTTAGGTATATAGAAACAAATGAGGTTTGTTTGACTTAGTATGGCTTTACAATTAATCTCGTAAAGAGACAAAAACTAACATAGAGTAGTGGTTTTACTTGGGCTCTCAATCGGTCCTAAGTTCCAATCCCAGACACGCAGATATGATTTCTCAACTTTATGTGCATGTTACATATTAATTATCTCTTGCTTTAATGGTTAAGTAAAACATGGCGATAACATCTAAAAAAATTCAAAGGTGTGTATGAAGTCCACAAATTCGCTCTTGGCCAGTGTGATAGTAGACGGCGTACACGCCTGTCACTTGAGAGAAGACCCGTACTCAGCAAGGATACAGATAGACGACACTCAGGGACGACAGGTTACTTCCGACCGAGGGCTTGTACATCTTGTCAGTGGCACGTTTGGAGAAATGTGGCATGGGGGATAGGACAGTTCATTAGTAGCTAGTTGCGGCGATCAGAGCCAAATCGCGTGGCGTGCGGGGGCATCGACCTGCGCCGGCGCAGACGTTGCCGTCACCGCCGCCGAC
>DWNY01002097.1:0-11523 GCA_018250635.1 Telegonus apastus | reverse complement strand
TAAATATATTTAAATTATAAGTACAAAACCAATTATAAGTTCGAACCTTCGATGTAGCAGACCGAATTACCAGTTTGCTATCACTCCTTAAACGGACGCTTCATAACGGCAAAAACAGACAATGTGAACACCAATAAGTTATTTTCCATAGGTATTCGATTTCCAAAAGTTTGATTGTACCCCAGAGACGTAACTTTAGTTACATAAGGCAGTGGTACAGTTCGGTAGAACGTTCGGTATATTAAAATCCACATTATATAATTCGGCACGTACAACATAAATGCATAATAAAGAAACAAATAAAGAAACGTTTTACAAAATCATACAATCGGTATGATTCAGAGCTCTACCTCTTGTCAAAAATGCTCAAAAGTTTAAATATTTTGATAATTTTCAAACGGAATCGGATCACACTCTTACCTTAGAAGAAAACATCATAAGCAAAACTCACATAGGTATAGGTTACATGGTTTTTAAACAAAGATATGAAACGGGTTATTCATTACGAAAACATCCTACTTATGGCAGATATGTATACATACTGACTTCTAAGACACTTCTGTTAAAATTTTAACTTCTTAAACACTTTAAACCAAAACACAACAGTGAAAATATTACGATAAATACTATATAATTATAATACATTTAAGACGGCATAAAACTTTATTCACCCTGACAAATGATTTGATAATCGCACTTAATCAGGAGTCAGACGAGCGGAACAGCGAAAAGGGGAACGATTAAACTAATCCCGCTACACACTAATTACGTAAACACAAACGTCTATACATATTAGGAATATTTGACCCTGACTGTACCCGAAGTAATAAAGGAGCTCGTGTGTTACTGGGAACTACGAAACAATATTGATCGAGGTGGGTCGAAGTTATTTGAACTGCGGTATCATATAGGGATTTGTACTCTTGCCTGACTTCTGATCTACTGATTGTTGTTCGTGTGCCATTAATATTTGTTTCACGGAACTTGAACGCAGTGCAGATGGAATTTCATGAATGAAATATAGGGAAAACGGACATCTAATTTGTCACATAAGTAAAAAAGTCCTTGAAATATTTCACTATCTATATTAACACTATTAGTAATCTGAAGTTACCGTTACGTACCTACCTAAGAAAAAGACCTATCACACAATGTTTTTTGTTCACATTTCTTATCCAGTTGATGTAGCAAACATCAGCATGATCAGCATGTAGCCTAATAACAAACGGGTTTAACACTGTTGTTATTAGGTACAAATTGGGGTTGCGGTGGTGCCTCATGAATCGAACCTTATAAAAGAATATTATAATATATTATCATCAGCAGCGTGTTTGTATATATTTTATGTTTCACTTAAATTATCCATCATCAGATGACGTCCTGATGATACTATAACATATTTTAAGATCATGAGTGTAATCATACAGGTAACACGTTAATTAGATATATAGACATGTTATGTTCGATTGTTTCACATGGAGTCTGGAATAAGATTCATTGATTTTATCGACCTTTTCTCTATTTGCTTTTTATTACCCGTGAGCTTTGATGACAACAATATTAGAAGTTTTATGAGACACAAAAGTAAAAATCTTTTGATATTTTGCTGGAGCGACCTGACATAATACCTATCGTATATTCCGGGCAGGCATAGCGATCATATAAAATAATAAAAACGCCTCATTTATATTTACGGCGAACGTTTAACCCTAATAGAAAAAGAGGGATAAAAATGCAAAATTGTGGCTGCCCCGTTCACAAACAATATAAATATTTTTGTACGGTCATAAAAATGACGTATCACCCCATACGCCTAGCGGTACTCCAGTCGAACAGGAATTGGGTCATTTTTCGCGAATTTAATCCCGGACGAAACATAAAGTAATTTTTTTGCCGGCAGAAACGAAAATTGATGTCGAACTATGCGGGTGACATTGATAAATCATTTTTTTCTGGATATGAATTTCTTACGGGATATATTAATTACGAGATTCTGCTCACGACTTTGCCTGTATGCTGACGAAGATAAAAACCTTTAGGTACATAATGTTATTATAAACAGGAATACAAGTAGTAGCCTTTGTGAGATCTTACATAGGTTGTGTTCTTCATTTCTTACAATTGGTTCGAGCACAAATATTTGGATTTTGTTTTTATTCTTATATCCCGTGATATGCACGATCACAAGATAAATTATATAATCTTAACGGGAAGATTTTAGTCATAGTGACCGTATCCATTCCCAATATTACGATTCACTAACCAACTCGATATCAAAAAGTAGGAACAGGAGAACAAGATATCACTTACAAAAGAAAAATATCATTCATGATGATTTTGATATATGAAAGTCATGAAACCAACGACATAAATGAACAAATAAACAATGAACAAAAAAGTACCTTGAAAATTATTTTTTGTGTCCCATTTGAATAAAATAATTACGAATCTAATTTAACTTGGTACAGTAAAACCTTGAGATGTGAATACGCCAAACTTATAACATGATATCAACCAGAATTGACAGGACTAATAAGTTTTGTTAGCAAGGACTTTCGAGATAGAGTAGCGTAATAGACCTAGATGACAGTTGGGATAGTACTAAACTTTGTTTATTGTTGCTCCAGCCGTGTGGGTTTCGGTAAATTATCTTTTGCAGTATTTTCTACAAAGGTCAGATGTGACTTTTTAGATGCCTTTTTTAATTTGAATTCTTAGGTTGTCTCTTTGGAGATGAGATTTCAAAAGGTTTATTATTTTCTTATTGTAAATGAGATAACTGCACCCACTTTTGATGTTTCCAAAACGATGAGTATTACATAAAGTAGTATATATTTGTTATAATAATAATATATGTATGGCACGGGGAGATGTCTCATCACGCTTGGTGATCATGACTGGGAAACAGCTACAGCTACAGCTACAGAGCATCTGCAGTTGGCTATGGTGGAATTTTTCGCAGTGATGGGTTAGGGGTATTAATCATAGGGTTTAGACCTCTTTAACTCTGAGATAGAAATAGATACAATTATGGAACCGCTACACCAATCACCAACTCACAATTGAATTGGTAACTTAAATTAAATATGATAACTTTCTACAAAAATAAATTTGTAACTAAAAACTAATTTCTGAAATAGGTTTCCAAAAAATATTTTGTTTAGATCTGAAAATATGAAGACTTAAAGCTGTTTATAAAAGTTTGTCGAAGTTAGAATACCAAGGTCTTACATGAAAATTTATGGCCCTCTCTTCTTTAGAGTTCAAGTTTTTTTAATCGGTGCAAAGTTTAATAAATCTTTGTTTGGAAAATATATTTCATATTTTGGTTCCTCTGTTTCAGATAATATTAATTTGTGTATAACCAGGAGTACGGCCAGTGGTGGGTAATAACTAGATCACTGGCTAATAGGATGACAATATGTGTCCACAGGACCATAACTGGATAATTTATAAAATGAAACCAACTACTTTGCAACACATTTTTCATATAAATATAATATGGGGCATCAAAACAGATGTTCCTTATAAAAATATGCGATAACTAACGCCCAATGACGACAGATGTCTATAGACGATATTGAGGAATTGGAAGAAATTAGAAAATACATCCCAGATGCTAGTGAAATAACTAGGTACAAACGCTACGTTCTTGTGTTCAGTTTGTCGGAATCCTAATAAAACTTTCTTTCGTAAATTTCACGGACCATTGCATGGTGTTACGATCTTGACGATAGGAATTTCTGAGTAAACAACATTGTATTCGCGGGAAGCGTCGCTGGGAATGTGGAAAGAAAATATATCTCGGTTTGGGATACACCAATCTCGATTTCTATTTCGTGGGCTTAGATCCGAATGAAATTATTTCACGCAGTTCTGGAACTTGCGAAGGATTGCCGGAGAATTGCGGGGAATGAGTTATGTTTGAAATGTCGAGACTTATATTCATGGCTCCATCTTACCATCTAAATAACTTCAAGTGTATATAAATCACCTTTCACGGATCGTCTGCGAATATCTGCTATTTTTGCCTTTAAAAAAGTATGTTGATATGCTTTGAATACCTATAGTAAGACAAAAAATTAAGTGCCGTTTAAACTTAGTCTACAAGATTAGTAAGATACCTGTGATCGACTTGAGATAGAAGTATAATCTTATTTACCGTTCATTACAAATCTCCATACACGGCAGTCACTACTTACCCCGTTTATCGAACGAGTTATAACGTTAAATGGTATAGAAAGACAACTAAGCAGTTAAGAAAACAGTAATCTCAATACGCATATTGCGAAAGTAGGGAAAAATTTGAATAAAGTTTTGCAATATCTTAAGTTGGTCAAAGTCCAAATGTTACTTATCAAAATATTCATGAAAAGCAATGTTATTACCGCATAGATTTTATCCCTTATTTTGCTGGAATGTAACTCCCAGGATTCCTACACAACCCCAAATGACTTTTTTACAATTTCATTGGCTGTTCCAAGTCGATTCAGCAAACGCATTTTGCTGCAAATCTATTTGGAGTGGAGCCAATCGCTGCCACCGGATAAGCAATTGGTCGAATACGGATCTTTTAGACGATTGCTTTCGATACATTTTTGCGAAATGATATTATAAGCAATTTCCATAAGATATCAGGTACAAAATGATGTTGGAACAATTTTCGAAAGATTTGAAAATTTTTATTTCGTTGATTTTATTTCCATAATTTTGTACACTTGGTATACCTGCATTAATTAACACAATTTGGCTAATTTGGACACCGACGGTAAAGAAAAACATTTTAATATGAAATTCAATGCAATAACGGATATTTTGTGTGCGGATTTTATAAGATAGGATGCAGATTTTTTTCTTGTCAAAATTGTTCCTTTTAATATTTATTGCTGCATGTGTTTTTAAACAATTGCTCATCTTATGATAATCCTAATACCAAAAAGAGACTGTTAACGATAAAATACATCAACTTTGTTATTAAATTTAGATTTGAGATCGTTTTTTAGAAGTTTGTTATTATTTACTTTAATTATTATTATAGCAGACTCATAGGTATACTTTGAATAATAATACAATACTCTTTGCATAAGCAGATCTTTTAAGATTTTTAAAAAATGAATTTCAATGATGTTTGCAAAGAATTTTTTATTCGACTGTTTGACGAGACATTTTAAAGGATTCATCAAAGATTAAAGAAACACGTGTGTATTTTATTCATACGGTATCTTTATTAAACTAGCTTGTTATCCCTTTAACTGTAATCCCTTAACATAATCGTCGAACAACAGATGAAAAGCCATTAACATCAACCCTGACTGCAAATCTAGTTATAATGCAACAATCCCCGTTATCAGTTTATAGAACATTAGCTTGCATAGTCCTCTTACCGGCCATAGCTTATTCATTAGGATATGCGATATGCAAATAGCTTATTTTGATTCGCTAATGGAGTTTGGTCATACGTTCAATATAGGTTAAGTTTCATATTAGTAAAACTGTGAAATTCATTACATATGGTAGAATTCTTTGGTTGGCTTAGTTGACTTAATTAGTTGAATTAGATTTCTGCTCTAGGTCTGGTTGTTTTTGTATTCGTATTTGTCTCTTTATTTGGTATCTGCGTCACAGGAGAAAATCATTATACGGCGGCATCAGTAGGTACAGTATTTTTTATTCAAAGCAGCCACCACCCTGCTGATATTGTTTTTAAATCTCCTCTAACTTATGGTAGTTTTTAATATTATTGACTACGAAAATATTGAGCTATCATGGAGACAATGTCTCTCTATTGGATACTAATGGTTTCCCACATTTGGAAGTGGCCTGCAACGTACTTCATCAGTGCGCGTCAATCTTAGTACAAATACAACAGGTATTTGTACTTAGACTGTACATCATACATTAACATTATTTATTATAATGTTCTTTTTAATATAGCCTTTCATTTTTTTTCTTTTTAATATACCTAGCGCCATTCACTTTAAGTCGCAGTGTAATATCCTAGATATATGTACGTATTGTTATCGTCAATTTCACGAAAAGAGTTTGTTTCCGTAATTTTATTCAGTCACGGTCTTCATATAGGGACATAAGGATGAAAATTGATTCACCTCAAGGGATGCAAAAACGCGTAGATATAAAATAAAGCATCATTCCCAAACAAAACGTGAGAACAATGCACGTCTCTTAAGGGCACCAATAAAGGTTTATCACAATTTTATTTCGGAATATTCAGGTGGAATAAAAATTGCGTGCTGTCACACCGTAGCGTAGTGGTTAGGTTTTTTGTTGAAAGCAAATATCATACAATGATTTTCACTAAAATTTGGTTTTGGTTAAAATTATATTCATTCACTAGCTGACCAGGCAAAAGTTGTTCTACCATTTGTATTTAGAAGACGTCGATGTGTCATTTGTATAGAGAATTCGACGTAAGAAAAGTTACTTCTGATTTTAAATTGTAATAACTTTTGATAGAGTGGATATTTTTTATGACATATAGCCTATAAGTTAAGTTAAGATAGGTACTATGAATATATCTGCATTCCATTGAATTTCATTCTGTAATTTTGGCGCTAACTAATTTTAAACAAACAGACTGCGACCGCAAGTTATTATATAGATATTAATAGTCGATAGTCAATTAATACTTCCATATTAAACTTTAAGTTTGACCCTTGTTTCGTTATGCATTACATTTCCAGAAATAGTTAACATAAATTTTCTTAAAATCTAAAACCAGTTCAGTGTACTAATTACCAGTTAGTACACACGACAAACTTATTCTGAGTGGCAGTGCTAAGTTTAATGCAATTTATGCAAAGTTTATGTTCTATCGAGGCGAAGTTTCATCAAACTTGTCATTGCTCATACCTGTTCTTGTGAAGTTGTTAAAAGTTTTAGGTTTGGTTAAAAATAAGGAGTTACACTTCTATATAATAGTTCTATTACAATGTTATTGTAATTTTTTTTGAAGAATCGTATACTGTCAGAAGTTTTTATCATTCCTTTTCTGTATTTTAAAAAGTAATGAGTATTATATTTGCACTGTTGATTTTGTGGCAATAGTAACAATAGTTTCAATAGCGCGTATATATGATTTTACCGTGCTAAGAAAATATCACGTTAGGTCGACATACAAATATTAGCGTCCTAGTTCAATTTAATTTTTTTTTAATTTATTTTAATTTCTAAAGCTAAATTTGAAACTAGAGAATTATCCTATAAACAAAACACCTGACTGCTTAAAATTAATTGACTTTGATACCCATATTCATTTGATACCCATATTACTATTTTGTCTCCTCCACCCTGTTTTTCGTCGCAAGCACCATATTTAAAAATTCTATAGCTTATGTCTTTGTGACAACTGAGACAATTCTAACAACACCCCATATGTTAAAATCCGTCACAATGTTTGAGTTGTGGGACGTGCCAAATAAGTTCTGTTATGTTTATAATAATCGATAATAATTATTACTAACTAGCTGATCAGGCGAACGTTGTTCTGCCATTTAGTATTAGAAGGTTGCCCGTGAGTCAATGACGTTTATACCTACAGTAACGCCATCTATTATTCGACATAAGAAAAGTTACTTCTGATTTTAAATTCTAATAACTTTTGATAGAGCAGATTGATTTTGATGAAATAAATCCTAAACGCTAACTTAAGATTCGTACTATGAATATATTACATCTCCATGAATTCAATCCTGTTGTTTTGGCGGCAAGTAATTTTAAACATACTTCTAAAACTACTTGCCCAGAATTCAAACGATGAGTGGCCGGTGGCTTGGTTACTTCTTATATAAACGAACTAAAACTAAAATCGCAGGATCGTTAATTACGTCACTCCAACTTATACAGAGTTCCAGTCCCAACTTTAATGCAATTTATGCAAAGTTTGTTTAAGTTTGATGGAACTTATCATTGCTCTTACCTGTAAAACTGTTCCTACGTTAGTTCTTCTCTATAAAGTTTATGGAGAAAATAAACTATTCCAAATTTGTAGACTAAAGCTATTAAAGTCATTGATAGCCGACTCTTAGTCAAAATTAATGCATACATGTAAAATGTGTTTTATACCTTGTAGTTTGTGAGCAGCATCGCTATTACAACTCCTGCTGTTATCCTATCTACCTCCCATAGCTGGGCATGGGTCTCTTCCTACAACTGAGGAAGGTTTGGAGCGTACTCTACCACGCTGCTCTAGTACTTGTTGGTGAGGAGGTACGGGTAAATAGTCAAACCGTGTCGGACGTTTCCAAACAGTCCGTAACGCCTCCAACGTGTAACGACTGCTTAAAGTGCCATCCGCAGCACGGAAGTGCGTACGCAATTTTACCACTAGCGGTCACCCATCCATCTACCGACCGCGCCCGACGTTGCTTAACTTTGTGGATCGGTTAAAATCTACACAAGCCTCGAGGTTATTTACGCTTCATTTTAAATATATTTTACTCACATGTAGGGGTAATTTCGATCAATTTAATAAAACCAACTTATTCTCATGAATTCATTTAGCTAATGAAGCATCCTACGTTGAACCTAAAATATCAAACTGCTACATTGAAACCCGCTTGATGCAGTTGTTTGCTTTCGACCTAAATACACTACTTATGGTATCTTTAGAGTGTTGGGGGTTAGGTAATTATGATATTAATTATATTTGACTAACGTAAATTTCTAGCGTTGGTATTATTTATACCCATTGTTATTTTTTAGTAAGTTTCCTATCTAGTATAGTAATAATAGAGGTCAGAAAAGCTTAAAATATATTTACGTCAGACATTAAACATGCATCTGTGAGCTTCAAATAGAACAGGTGTTATATCTGAAGCAACGCATCTGTGATTGACAATTCATTGACAGATGCATTGCTATTCCCGAGTGAGTAAAAGTGAGCCGGTAACAACATTTTTCCACCGTAACACAAGAATTGTTTCCAGAGAGTAGTTACACTGAGTAGGTTGACTCCCGCCTAAAATGTATCCATCGAACGAAAGAAAAAGCAAATGAGGGTACCTAGCTGTCTATCTATTTCAGGCAAAGTCTAAGTTTCATCTTCCCTGTTTTTTTGTTGGACCCTCGCACTCACAGGCCTGCCTATGGCTCCACTCCTCTATATATACTAACTTTATGATTGCTTCACGATAGAAATAGGTACACTTAGTGGCAGATAATTAAAATTAGAATGGTCAAAACCACAGGAGCTTTAAGTTTACTTTTAAAAATATTGAAATTATCTCAATACGTTACAATGCTGTGTACCAGGCGGCCAGAATACGCGAGAAGACCCATTGTTCTTTGGGCACAATTCAAAACCAGAGCCCGACAAAAGGGCACCGATTTGATGGAAAAACTCTCTGCAATAAGACGGAAGCGCCCTCTAGAGACCTCACCTTTGTTTGTTCGGATACGTGGGGCTTTTTGTAGACTGTGGGTTGCTAAAAGTTTTAATGTGGCGGATTTCTCTACTTATTTGTATATATAGGTTGCGTTACCGTAATAGGTACGTTACGGTTTACAAAAATATTCGTCCATGTAAAATGCGATCAAAAATGTTCTGAATAGTCTAGTTGCTTACGAGGGGAAACCTTCAAAAGGTATCCGACGCCGGCACTAAAACCCACCCGGTGGTCGTCCTTAGCGCTGCGTGGAAGACTCCGGGATCTCCAGGGGCACAACCGGAGTCCTCCGGGCACGATGCCTCAAAGGGCTCTGCCCCGGTGAGCAATGGGGCTCAACACACCGTCTGGTGTTTACGACGTTAGGCGACCTTCCCGCCGTATGTCGCCGTCTTGCCTGGGTTTCCTGAATGGACGGTTCGAGCTCCTACTCTTACCGCCCGCAACCTCGGAAGCCCCCTTTTAGTCGCCTCTTACAACAGGCAGGAGATACCCTAGCCCTATTCTAGTCCCAGGACTACAGGGACCAAAAACATCATGTACCTACCTTATTTTTTATTTATATCTTGAAAGTATTGCAATATGATTTCCCTTTTCCATCAATATTCCTATACATTTGACAGATCGAACCTTTATTTTTAGACGGTCCCAACTGACTTGCCGCGTGAAATAAATAGAGGAAAACCAGAAATAAAATTATTATTTACTTTGTTGTTATTTTGTAGCTTTTCCTTATGGAATTGTGAAAAAGAATTGTTATGTCATTCAGTTTTAAAAACTATGAACTTATTATATTTTTGAGTTTAGAATGATTTCTGTAGCGTCTTTTCGCATCCGCTCACCAGGATCTGTATCTTTTGTGGATTCTGCAAAATATAAATAACCATATTTATGTAAACACACTTTTGCAAGTGGAATTATCCTTTGTGCTCCGGCTCCGGTAGCATCACCATCACACCTTTTTTTGCTTAAAACAGCAGAGTGAAGTGTTACTGTAGTCTGATTTGAGGGGAATCACCGGATACATATCTATCCGAAGCGTTCCAACTTAGTCCCTAGGGGTAGCAAGGCATTTATGGCCAACCTTAGGTAGGACTAGTCGTACCTAGTTGACTACGCATTTTACACTATAATATATATAAATGTCAAAGATTTGATTTGATTAATTTGATTTTCAATGAAATTTCGATCAATGAAAATCAAGCATACTTATTGGTGGATTTGACATGTATCCATAGTTTAGATACCTTGTACATCAGCTCTGGTATAAAGGGAGCTTTATGATATAATAGAAGTATACTGAGTATTGTATCACAAAAGTTATCCATTGTATGTACCGTATTGTATTGTATTGAATTATATTGTAGTGTAGTGCATCGCATGTACAATGTATTCAATAGTATAGGTATGAACTAGAGTACTTATGAGTACATATTCTCTATCTTACAAAGCGTTGCTGTGTTCTGGTTTGTAGAGTAGGCATGGTAAGCATGAGGAAACCATACGATTAATTTAAATGAAGTCGTCAAGAATAGCAATATATAGATCTGTAGTCGACCCAAGGTAGGATTTCAATAATTTTCAAGTCAGAAGATTAATTGCAGTTTTTAAGGCAGCAGTTCTGTCTACAAAAATTCCAGGGCCCCTGTGCTTACAAGCATATGGGGCCCCTATAAAGTAATACCTTTTTTAACTCCTACTAATAAAAAGATAGTGCTTTTTACCAACTTTGAATGGGATGAGGGTCTTGTTCAGGTGTATATACTTTTATTTTCACTTAATTTCGTATATGAGAATAAATTATAATGGTATTTCGGGCGCCCCGTTAGATTGGGGGCCCTGGACACGGACCCCGTTATATGGTAAGAATGGAACGATACTCCGGTGACCATTGACTATCAAATCAAAAGCATGCTAATTTTTTTACATTAATTATTTCGAAATTGTTCACTGGTATTATTATCTGATCTATCTTCTATATATTAATAAGTGAAGCGAAAATTTACGGTACTATTATCTGAAAATTGCGCGGAAAGAGGAGCATGGTATTAGGCATACGTGAAAGTTCATGCGGAGAAGCTTTTTAATGGATAATATTTATGTAGAATTGTGTTACAAA
>DWNY01002096.1:0-11524 GCA_018250635.1 Telegonus apastus | reverse complement strand
AACATACCGAAAACCTTTTGGCCCGATATATTAAAAGGGGGGTGGACCGTTTGTCGTTTCGACTCCTGCGGACCCACCGCCACACCTATTTCTGCCTTGTAACAGCAGTGTTAAGCGCTGCTGTGTTCTGGTTTAAAGGGTGTAGTAAGGGAGACATACTTGTTCGAATCGTTCCAACTTAGTACTCCGGGGTAGCAACTCATCTGTGGCCGACCTCAGGTAAGACTGTGACCTTACCTGGAATTGAGTACAGTTGTACATGGGCGGCAGTTGCCACTTACTAACAGGTGGGCTGCATGCTCGTTTGCTACTTCCAAACTATAAAAAAGTATAATCAAAGGAAGGTTCAGACCTCAACATATACTTCCAGGATCACTGATCAAAATCAGCTGATTTCAAACAACACTGGCACATCAAAACACAGACTAAAATTAGACCATGCGTACAAAATCGATGAAGCCTTAATCCAAGGGAAAGCGATGCGTGGGAATCAGCCAACTGCCCTCAATAAGGGTTGAAATATGACATTATATAATTTCTAGAATTCCAGAAGCATGTTAATAGAGCAGAATGCAGACTGACGTAATAATAACTATTCGCTGATTGTATGGACTTGTGACTGACTGGTTATTACATTTTAATACGTTTTATAGTCTTGTATGTATGTACGGTTGTATATCTGTTTGTAACTGAAACTTTGAACGAAATTTTGACCGACTTTGAAACGTCGGATTAATTTGAAACTTTGCATACTTATCAAGGACCGATGACAATGCAATATTATGAAAAAAAAACTAAAGAATAGTTAAAAAAAAGAACTAAAAAAACACGCTTTAGTGAAAAAACAAACTAAAAAGTGTGAAATAATTAATGTAAAAATGCGTGGGGTGCTTTTTGAGATATCAAAATTATTGTACTTTTACTCATCTGTCTGTCAATAAAATATTTATAACTATTGACGCCATACACCCTAATTTTTTTTCTTTTTAGTTTTTTTTTTCATTAAAGCGTTTTTTAATAGACTATTTTTATTAATAAATAGGAGAAAACGAACATGTAGCTGATCGTAAGTCACAAATCAACCCCAAATAACATTAAAGACCTACTTGAGGTCACTAAACTCAGCATCTCTTGACACTTTTATTTTGAGGCTGATGCGGTCGGCGACGTATGCGTTGCTTCCCCTGAGAACTAAGTTGGAACGCTTCGGATAAGTATGTCTTCTTAACACACCCTTCAGACCGGAACACAGCAACGCTCAACACTGCTGTAATAAGGCTGTTATAGATGTGGCCGTGGTGCCTTCGGAGTTGATTCATAAGAGTTTTACCACCTTTAAAACCTGTTGCTACATACGGAACTTATCACAAGAGGCCAGAGGCTCTCAAACTTGTTTTTTCTATTACCCACCATAAGCAACTATATTTTTAGCGTCAAAAATCAGCGACACAGATTTTTTACTTCCTTGTGAAATGAAAGGCCTCCCAAAGTTATTGTGACCACCATATTTAGTATATTCAGTATATACAATGCGTCATAATTCTCATTTGTTTCTCTGGGCTCTCCTCTAGAGGTCTTCAGCAACTGAGAAAGCGTTATCATCCACTTTGAGAAACACTGGCCTTTCTATATTCTACGCTACAATGTAGCGGCTCATGAGAAACATATATATGTAAATAAAACAAGCTAAACTTGAATTGTAAATAATTGAGAACGGAGTGCATCATGATGAGATCACCATTATTAGTAATCAGAATTACTTTTAGAAGTCAGTTAATGTTACAAAGATATATTTCATTGTTTTACTTCGCGAATGTTTACGCAACAGTTATAATTGACGCAATATAAATTTACTTTTGTAACAATGAAGCAAACAAGCGTGCTGTCCATCTGATAGTAAGTGGCCACTACCCCTGCTTCAGAGAGAACCCCTGTTCTTCAGATACAACAGGAGTTTCATCTGAAGTCAACCACAGATGCGTTGCTACTCCCGAGAACTGAGACCCTTCCATCGAAACGTAAGATTAGCTTGTTTTCTCTAGAAATTTATTTTGTGCACGTAATAGATTAGAATCGTAAAGTATTTATTATAATTTGGAAGTAACAAACTACCTTGCAACGCTAATGAAAAGCTGTGGTCCAACTCCCAACAATATCTGGATAACATCTGTGTCCTACATGAGGTCGGACGCAGTGCGTTGCTACCCCTGAGGGCTAAGTTGGAAAGTCTCGGATAAGGATGTCTCACTTACCACACCCTTTAAACCTGAATAGAGCAGCGTTTAACATTGCCATTGTTAAAAAGAAATAGGCGTGGCGGTGGTGCCGCCGGAGTCGAACCACAAAGGATTCTACTGACAACAATCTCCTTAAATAAAATCTCTTTTAAGTTGACCTTTGTATGTGTTATATGTATAACATACAAAGGTTACACATAAAAACACACTTACCTCAGACTTGCAAATCAAAATTTATAAAAAAACTCCGCACACAACCAAAGGTTATCTGGGTTAGGTTGCATTTACAAGCTAATACATGCTGCCCTCCAAAGCGTCTGTCGGCCGCTTTGAAATTTAATTAGGCCTAGTTTCAAGATATTAGCATGAACCCAATGACACATCACAAGGTTGGACATTATCCTGGCATTCGAACAAAAGGACATACCTCTTTTTATATGTTAATGTGTTGATACGTGTGTGTTACGACTTTTTTTTTATAAAAACCCGGCTAATCCAGCAAACGTTCTGCCATATAAATTATTTGTAGAAAATATTGATAGAAATTTCGGGGTTGTTGGTATTTTTTGATATTTTTTTGGAATTTTCCAAAAAAAAAAATACATTTTTTTTTGATAGCGACACTCTGGTCACCTAGTGGTTTGAAATATACTTCTATCTATTCAATTTATTCCTATACCTGCTAAATAAGCATGAAAAAATTCATAAAAAAAAAATATTCTTGACGAATAGATAACCTCTTTCCTTTGGGAAGTCGGTTAAAAATCACCCGTGTCGTTGTAGTTTGACTACTAACACCGTGACATGAGATTTTTATATATAAGGTAGAATACATAGACATTTCTATATATTATGGAAGTAACAAACGAGCATGCAGTCCCTGGTAGATGGCTGTCATAAGGACATCTGTAATCAACCTCTTATAAGATTGACGTAGACCGACAATAGGTGCGTTGCTACCCCTGAGGACGATGTTGAAACCCCAGATAAGTGCCAGTCAGTCCCTTTAAACCAGAACACAGCAGCGCTCAACACTGCCTTTATAACAATTGTAATATTATGTTCAACAGAACGGTGGTGTCAATAGTTATAAATATTTTATTGACAGACAGACAGATGAGTAGAAAGATGACAATATTGATATCACAAAAAGCACCCCACGTTTTTTTTACAATAACTATTTTATACTTTTAGTTAGTTTTTTCAAAGCTTTGTAACATATTTTAAACTATTCATTAATGTATTTTTTAGTATTTTTTTTCATATTATTGCATTGTCATCTGTCCTTGATAAGTATGCAAAGTTTCAAATCAATCCGACGTTTCAAAGTCTGTCAAAATAACATTCAAATCTTTCGTTACATATAGATGCATTGATACAACCGAAGCCAATAAAATAGCCTGGCGGGAGATCTCCCTTTGCCACATAATAAAACTGTGTTCTCGCTAGTAGACTAAGCCTGGGAAGAGACCCGTGCCCAGCAGTGGGACACACAGGTTCCAAGAATATCATCGGGTGTGCACTAACTGTTGCGTCGCACACACCCAGACGACGTTAAAACACTTTCATTGTATTGATTTTGTTCGATCCAACGTTGAGACGTAGGATATGGTCGCTGCTTACTTGGGCTTATTGTTTGTTTGTTTGGAGCTCTAATTGTGTTCTAACACTGTTTTTGAAGTTATTGAACATTTTTATGAATAGTTTGAATAGCTTTTTGCAATGTGTCGTGTATTTGATAGTAAAAATAACGCTTTGTACAGAATAAAATCTGTATGACACAGTCAGATTTTATTAATACGTGGGTGTTATAAGCTGGGGAGTTATGGACATGAAATTTCGGAACTGTATATGAATATGGAGATCTGAAAAATGTTATACCGGTTTCGGATACGGTTACCGATATGGAAATATTTCGGATTATCCGATAGTTTCGGTTACGGAGAGATGATTTTTGAGGAATAGTGAAAGGGAAATAAAGTACAATGAAGTAATTATTTAACTTATTTGCGATTAACGCGCACGTTTAGCACGGTTACTGTGTCGGGCGGGTAAAAACTAGTAATTTTGTGTTATATTTGAACTCCACCCCTATACGAAATAATTTGATTTTTATACCGGATTCGGTTATAGTTTCGGATAGATTTATATCGAATATCCGACAGTTTCGGCTACGGTTACGGATCTCCAAAACATCCCTGCTACGGACACACACAATGACATCTGTAATTAGCCCCTCGATATATTTAAAATAATATATATGATCAAAATATGTCACACCATCCATTCAGATTTTTGAGATCCACTGATTGGCAAAAGCGATAGGGGTTTTGGTACAGCAATGGACCTTATGGCTCTTGCCATTTGCCGTGCGTATTGGTGGCAGTGGGTGTTGATGTGATAGAGTGGGTCGCTACTGCCCTGATCCTGGGTACTCTTAGCCCACTCACTGCAGTTAAAACTCCTTTAAAGTTGATTATTTGTGAAACAAAATATTTTGAAGAAATGGGTACTTGATATATTTTTTATATGTAAATAGCAAACGAGCATGTAGTCTATGGTAAGTGGGCACTGCCCATTTGTAACCAACCCCAGAAAAGATCGAAGTCCTACCTAAATTTGGCCACAAATGCGTTGCCACCCCCGAGAACAGAACACAGCAGAATTGAACACTTCTGTTAAAAATGCTTGATTGTATTGTCTATTTCCATTTAATGAATAGTATTCAATTTTGGATTTCATTTTTTTTTCTAAAATTAATGATAACAAAACAATTAATTACCTATATTATTTTAAAGAGCACTTGAAATCTTGTTATTTGTGAAAAAAATTCGTCGCCATTACCGAAATCATCGACTTTAATGAGAATAATAATGAGGGATGAATTTCTCAGTTTTGAGGGATGATTATTCTTTTACGTTCGGTTGAAACTATGAGTTTATCTGTCTGTATTTTCGAATTATATTCTTTATCCTTTTTCATTTTTGTTTTAGTTATATTTCTTATTCGCGTCAACTCAATATTGTCCCACTGCTGGGCACGGGTCTCCTCTCAGAGTGAGAGAGCTTTAGGCCATAGTCTACCGCGCTGGCCAAGTGTGAATTGGTACACTTCACCTCTGAGATCTTTTTATTTAAAGAACTTTCAAATGTGAAACTCTCAGGCGCTTTTAAAGTGATCATTCAGTTATAATACGTACATAACTTCGAAAAACTAGAGATGCGTGCCAGGGATTGGAACCTTGGACCTCTCGATTGAGAGGTCAAGGTTCAACCAGTGCCCAGCAGTGGGATAATGTGTTAACACGAACTCAGGACAGCAATGACCTATTGGTTTTTTTATAATACTGAAGTAGCAAGCGAGCATGCAGTCCGCCTGATAGTAAGTGGCTACTGCCCATGGACATTTGTTATCAATAAGATAAGACCAGCCTTATATAAGATTGGCCACAAATGTGTTGCTACTCCTGAGGACGTTGGAACGCCTCGGATAAGTATATCTCCCTCACACCCTTCAGACCAGAACACAGCGCTTAACACTGCTGTTAATAAACAGCTGTGACGGTGGTGCCGTTGCAACAAAAAATGGCAACCAAAATAAATAATTGCATAGCCATCGCCAGAAATAAACTGAGCTGGTCAAGCGACCGAGCGATCCATTTCACTCAGTAGCCACCCCCTATCGATTTTGTGCGTCCCAGTTACCCCCCACCCCTTTTTTAAATGTCCGCTAGACAATGGACAAGTCTGCGAATTTTTCGCGGTTTGACTTCGGTTTACGTATTAGATTAGTATTAGTATTAAGTAGGTATTAGATTAATACTAGTAGACCAGATATAATGGTCGAAATTTGACCATGATTAAAAACAGAAAAAGTAAATTTGTATATGTATTTTTAATCTGTGCATATGAAATACATTAATCATAGGGAAAATGAGGTTTAACTTGTTAAGTTGCATTTAAAAGAAATAACGCATTTTTGACGTCATCTGACATAGTTGACAATTTATGTCTTATATTGTCAGTATTGTCGACAGTTTTGTAAATAAGTATTTTATTGTGTTTAATTTAATATATTTGTAACACTTGTTAGACATAAAAATATCACCAATAATCTTCTCTGCATGAACCTTTACGTATGTCTAATATCATAGTCCTCTGTACGCAGTATTCGAAAAATGGTTCCGCAAATTTTCGCTTCACGCATTAACATAGAGATTAGACATAACGTATTAGTTACTTTAAACGTAATAAAATATGGTTTATATTTTAAAAGGAACGTAAGATTTTTATTACGTCATATTTTATTGTCTTTGAGAATATTTTATGGCGTTAGCAAAATAAGTATCTAAATTCAATTATAGATTACATTTTATGTTTAACTTTTAACAACAATTTTATGTACTTTTTAGTCTTGAAATTAACTATTTTTAAATATGAATGGACTTTGATGTTAGTATTTTTAGATTTAAGTATAGATGTTACGTGAACGCAGTGAATGTTTGCGTGACAAGGAATCGAACTCCGAACCTCACACCGGTATAATGATAACTGCGTAACGCGCCCGTCATAAAATACATAGTCTATCCTAGACCAGACACAAGGTATCTGTTTTATCTTATCTTTGTGTATCTGTGGTATTCTCGTCACAAGAAATCATTGTAAGAAAGAAATATATTAGTTTTTTGTTTTTGTTTTTGTCTGTTTTTAATTAAAACAAAACTCTATTTGTACAAATACGTAGGTGTATATTATATTATGCTTTAAAAATTTTGCATGGCAGGTAATCAAACCCTTAACCTGGATACCTGGAACCGGTTCCAGGCATCCGGTATCCAGGTTAAGGGTTCGGACTCTGGGTATCTATTTTATCTTTATGTATATATAGCACTCTCGTCACAAGAAATTAGCACTAGAATTAGCACTGTTATATATTAAAAAACACTCTACTGCTAAAATCTTTGACAATACGTAAAATAGGTTTGTACAGCCTTATTTTATTTCCAGTATTACTAGCGTCCTGTTTCCCGTATTCCAGGAAGCAACAAGTACATTACGCTACGGGATAAACAAACTATACGGGATACACACACATGCGCAGTTTGGCAAAGTTTGAGAGCCTGTTGCAAGACGTTGATTTGAAAACATTTTGATTTTCAGTTACCTCTTTATTGTCTGACTTTTATTGACTAAGTTTAATGCACGATTGTATTGGTCACTGTGGTCTATGGCCTAAACCTTGCTCGGTATGAGAGGAGATCCGTACCCAATTAAACAATGTATTTGGTAAGACATATATAAAAGGTGGTAGAACCCTTTGTGGGTCGACTGTACGGCACCACCGTCACACCTGTTTCTACCTTACAATAGCAGTGTTAAGCGCTGCTGTGTTCTGGTTTAAAGGGTGTGTTGAGGGAGATATACTTATCCAAAGCGTAATCTTTAGGGGTAGCAACGCATCTGTGATCAACCTTATGTAGGATTCTGATCTTATCTGGTGGCACAGATGTCCATGGGAGGCAGTGGCCACTTACCATCAGCTTGCTTGTTTAGTACTTGAAAATTATAAAAAATGCATAAGTACATACACTCAAAAAACTCTGTGTGGCCACTCCTAAATAAGACGGCTATCTTATAAGTTAGCCAGCATAATGTCGTCAACAAATTATTGTCCCACTGCTGGGCACGGGTCTCCTCTCGGAGTGAGAGGGCTTTTAGACCATAGTCCACCGCGCTGGCCAAGTGTGAATTGGTAGAATCTCAGGTGTGAAGGTTTCCTGACGATGTTTTCCTTCGCCGTTAAAGCAAGTGATAAATCATTTCTAATACGCATATAACTTTGAAGAGTCAGGTGCCTAGGATTTGAACCTCGGACCCCCCGATTGAGAGGCTGAATTTCAACCATAACAAACATAACACACTACAAACTACATTAAAACATTTCCAGTAAACAAACTGTACACAAGCTCAAACTCTACATATAAAGAACTCTATATTGGATTTTGTTTGTGCTAAAAGGCTTCCTAACCCTTACTTTGCGCGGATTTGTAATGAGACTCACTTCTTCCGTGTGTTTGTTTAATTATAGCGTTTTGTAAAACAAATAACATTGTTTCGTACAAAAAATATTGATTATATGGAACAGTCCAACTGATGGTAAGGTAACTGGTGTCCATGAACCTATTTGTATTTGCTAACAATAGCGATGTTAAGCTCTGTTGTGTTCTGGTGTGAAGGGTGTGAGACGAGGCGTTCTAACTTAGTCCTCAGGGGTAGCAATGCGTGTGTTTAACCTCAGGTAGGACTTTGATGATATCTTGGGTTGATTACAGATGTTCATAGGCGGCAGTGGCCACTTACCATCTTTTACATTATCCCGGAAAAATGTACGGTTCCCTTGGGATAGACTTAGTCCTTTGAAAAATGTTCAGTTCATGTTTTAGTTCGTTGACATTTTTGAATGTACATACATATACAGTTTCAATTATATGTACATATGTCATGTTAATTTATATAATTGCGAGTGAAACCGCGAGCACGTCTAGTTTATAATACATTTTATGAGTAGCACGATCACACTGCATCGTTTGATATAAATCTCATACGAAAATAATTCAAATTCAAATTTCATTTATTCAACAGCGAAATAAACTCCATACGTAAGTACAATAAATTACAACCTTTTTAAATTTTTTTGGAAGTAGCAAACGAGCATGCACCTGATGGTAAGTGGCCACTGCCGCCCACCGACATCTGTAATTAACCCCAAATAAGATCACAGTCCTACCTGAGCTCGGCCACAGGTGCATTGCTACTCCAGAGGACTGAGTTGGAACGCCTCGAATAAGTATGTCTCTTACCACACCCTTCTAACCAGAACACAGCAACGTTTAACCCTGCTGTTATTAAGCAGGAATAGATGTAGCGGTGGTGCCGCCGGATTGAACCAAAAAGGGTTCTACCTTTACTATTTTAACCTTATCTAGATGTCAATTGATGACATCATATTAACACAAGGATGTAATACTGAAAACATTATTCTATTAGCCTGCCTAGAGCATAACTTTTGACTAGATATTTAAACAAGGCTAGACAATTCGCACGGTGCTAGATTAAAACAAATGCTTTTGTCTAGTGACCTTCTCGATAATAGAATAGGTCTTGTTTTGATTACTGTAGACCTAGGTATTGTTAGGGCCTAATAAAATTGTCTGATTTTAAACAGGATGTGTAATATGACAGATAGTTTGGAGCTTAGTGGTCTTATGTTTATGATGTATTAGTTGGCGACAATGTTTAAAATCGAAAACGGCGATGAACAAGTAGTAAAAAAATCAAAAGTGATTGAACCCTTTTTGGTTTAATTCTGACGGCACCACCGTCACACCTATTTCTGCCTTATAACAGCAGTGTTAAGCGCTACTGTGTTCTGGTTTAAAGAGTATGGTGATTATTTGAGGCGTTCCAACTTAGTCCTCAGGAGTAGCAACGCATCTGTGGCCGACCTCAGTTAGCACGATCTTATCTGGGACTGATTACCGATGTCCATGGATGGCAGTGGCATTTTACCATCAGGGGGCTGCATGCTCATATGCTACTTCAATCTACCATCGCTTTGGAAGGTTTATTCGTTATGTAGAAGAAGCGGCGAAAGAAACTCCATAAAATCACCGATTACACAAAACGTTTTTATAAAAATATGATAACATCCATGGTCAGTATTAGAACGAAATTTTATCACCAACCCAATATTGGTCAATTGTATGCAGTTATTCAAATGTATGCAGGTGACCGGAAACTGCCCGAAAAGTCCGTATTTATGCATTGCATTGGATTTTATGTGTCTAGACGTTGCATTGTCCAAGGTCGGTGCAATCGAAGATTTTTCCTATTTCTGCATTTTCAAAGGATTTAGTACAGTTAGGTACCTTTTTAAATTACTTGAATCAAGGCGACTTGGAAGTAGCAAACGAGCACGCAGCACAGCAGCGCTTTATTGTTATAACACAGAAAGGTGTGACGGTAGTGCCTCTGGAATCGAATGCAAAAGGCTTCTAAAAGCTTAACAGCGATATCGATCCATGATAATAGATTTCAAATTTCAATCCAATAGTCGCGTGATGGACCTAATTACCGTTCCAACAATTTCGGCGAACGAGTCAATTTGTACAGAATAATAATTTCAATCGTTCTGTGGTTTTGGGTTGTATCGGCAATTTACATCTAGATTTTGGCCTTCGTAATGTACCTATGTAATATATATTATTCCTGCCTTACATATTTCTTTTCTTTATAACTGATCCCCGCGGTTTCCGCGTTAAAAATGTAAATTGGCATAAAGTAATATCTGCCCGCAACTGACATTAGCGCCCGCGTCGGCCGCAAGCGCGTGGAGCGCGCGCTGGTGCTTTTTTCAAAAAATAAAGTAGCCTAAGTCACGCCTTATATCTTCAGCTATCTTTTAGTTAAAGTCCTGTCAAAATCGGTCCAGCCGTTTAGAAGATTACTTCAGCCAAACAGACAGGCGAATTTCTTTTATTGTATTTTTGTTATAGGTACCGTGTTTTCATATGCATTTAGTAAAAAGTAATTTAATATTAGAAACAGACACTTCAATTTTATTTATTTATATAGATATGTAAGTAGCAAACGAGCATGAAGTCCGCAGTGGTTACTAGCCACTGCCGTCCAGGTAATGTAGTCAACTCAGATAAGATCAAAGTCCCACCTAACGTTGACTACAGATGCGTTGCTACCCCTGAGGACTAAGTTGGAACGCCTCGGATAAGTATCTTACCACACCCGTCAGACCAGAACACAGCAGGTTAACACTGCTGTTATAAGGCAAAAATAGGTGTAGCGGTGGCGCCGCCGGAGTCGAACCACACAGATCTACCACCTTTAAAAAAACGCACCAAAATAAATTACAACCAAAGCTAAAAACAGTACAAGCAACATAGATAGAGCCTTTAATTATGTAGAGCCTGTAATAATGTACAGCCTGCAATTACGTACAAATATTCTAGTTTTTTGCTATCGCTACATTTGGATTCATGTTCATGCGAAATATTTTCGTGCAAATTTCACACGTACTCAGCGTCACACGAGTCGATAGAACACTAGCTGCGCCGCGCGGTGTCACCCGCGTTTAATGTAACATGACATATAAACGCACTCTTATGTAGTCGTCAACCCATTATTGTCCCACTGCTGGGCACGGGTCTCCTCTCAGAGTGATAGGGCTTTAGGCCTTAGTCCACCGCGCTGGCCAAGTGCGAATTGGTAGAC
>DWNY01002095.1:0-11529 GCA_018250635.1 Telegonus apastus | reverse complement strand
AGGATGTCTACCTAGAAGATACTTATTTAGTCTTGGCTTAAATCTCAAGAAATACAGCTTCTATAAACCTTTCTTTTCTGAAATCTTCTTGAGTCTTTTGTATCGAATATTAACGACCAAGTAAAATTGGTACCAAAGAAAGAAATATCTACCAAGTAAAATAGCCTACCACGCGTTTGCACGCAAACCTACCTTACAACGAAGTCATAGATGAAAAAACACCGCTATAGCCCCATAATCTATAATTAAATTGGACTACGTTGGAATAGGTTCTATACCAATCCCTAGATATAGGTGCGCGGTGGAGCAGTCACCATACCGGTCTGAAACGCAGTGCGTTCTAGACTCGTCCCCAGGCCTGGCCTCTGAATGCTGAATTTAGATTTCTATTCTGAGTCTGGGTGTTTGTAATTTTGTCTCTGTGTCTTTATGGAACCCACGACACAGGAAAAAGTCCTAGGAACTTTGAATACAGAAAGCGTTAAGAAATAGTAAATTGGTTGTATGACAATAACCATGATTGTGGAATACTTTATTTATATTTTTCCACCCAAGTTCGACACCCAATGCGCAATAGCCCTGGGCGGGCGATAGCCAGGGGCCGCGCGGTGACGTCCCCGCCTTACACGGACTCCCCCTAGAGGGTACAATATAGTTATAGCACCAGGTTATATAGTAGTTTGATGTAGCATATCTACAATGGTTGTAGCTAAGCAAGCTTTAGTATTATTAAGGCTTTTTGACATGTATTATATCTATGCTAAAGTTAATCTTAAAACATACTTAAGTATGACGAATCTCTATTTGTTCATGCATATTGTTCCTTTACGTACTTGCTAATTGAGAAAGCTGAATAATCCAGATATTGAGAATAGCTTTTTACTTATTAATGTCATTTTTCTTTACGGGAGCAAACTCTCGCCATTTTAAATTTAAGGTGGTGATTTTATTCAATAGATCAAAGAATTTATCTAACTGGGGTGTTAGCTCTACAAAACCGATTACAGGTGCATTGTTATGCCATAAAATAGAGAATTCGTAATGTTACACACATAACATTATACTAAGATGAATCTAAGTAATAATGTAACTATAATGCTTCGCCGTTTACTGCTTAAGATAGCAAAACCATTTAGAAATATTTCACACTTTTAACCTAACCCAATCCTGATACAGCGCAGAAATCGCTCCACGGGGTTGCAGACAAGCCGACAGGCCATCGCGTCCGAGGGCGGGGCGGCGCTGTCCGTGCCATGACGTGTGACCCGTGGCCTGCCCACCTTGACAGCCGTTCCACTGACTATACTGCACGTTTATAAAGCTATAACGCTTTCTACGCTCATAGCCCTGCTTGCTTTTTACCTGTGTCATGGGTGCCAGGGACACACACAAGACTCTAACATCCAGAGCAGATATCTAAATTCATCATTAAAATATCAGTCTGGCCGGGGATCGGGACCCACTGCGTGACAGACCGATATGCTGATCGCTAGACACGGTAAGTTACTGGTATTAAAGTTGGTAGAAGTTTTGGCGGCACCACCGTCGCACTTGTGGGTGTCAAATAACAACAGTGTTAAGCGCTGCTGTGTTCTAGTCTGAAGGATATGGTAAGAGAGAAGTCTTGCCGAGACATTTCAGTTTAGGGATAGTAATCCGTAGGGGCAGCAACGCATTTGTGGTCCACCCCAGGTAGGACTCAATCTGGGGTTGATCACAAAAGTTCATGGGCGGCAGTATTCACTTACTATCAGATGAATGATGATGAGCTTGTTTGCTACTATATTATAATAAAATTGGTATTTAACATTATGAGAGCTAATATACAAGAAACAGTTCATGTAGACGACCGTCGATTGTCGTTGACTATCGCCGCCTATCACCAGCATCTGTCAGCGACCGCTCATGTATGCAAGTGAAATACGCATTGTAGAATTATCGTACTATAGTTCTATAAATGATCACTGCATTTCGTGAACTATTGTAACTTGAAATATGGTAAGAACTCACATTAAATCCGTTCACTCGTAACTTTACCCATTCAAGGGTAAATTCCTACCCCAAAACAAAGCGAAAAGTGTAGTGAGGTATGTTTGCTTAATAACTTTATTTAATAAAGAATACGACAATGCCAATGTTATTAGGTACAAAAATGTATGGATGTATGTATTATCTACGAACATACGAGCATTTGATTTATTTTTCAATGTTTATGATAATTAATAAGGGAAATCTTAAAATCTAAGAATTAAAATTAATTACAAGCAAGTATCATTTTCATACACTCGTCTAAACGTAAATACAAAGTTGCACTATTATCAGTCGTATGAAGAGCACAACTTGCACGGCGTGTCGCACGGAACGTTCCGATAAATACAGCACTGAACGGCTCAGTCAGTCACGAAGCCAGGGATGTTTGCCATGCGACCATTCTACCCGAATAATAGCTGAAATAGGCCTAATAATATGATAAGAAAAAAAAACGGAAACTATCCCTTTATCGATAAATATAATAAAACTTATATTATTCTGAATTATTTGTTGTAAAGGCTAGCTGTATATATAACTTAACAGGGCTTTAAGTTTTTACCCGACTACGTCAGAAGGTGGGTAATGTTTTTCAAGCGTATATATATGAATGAGTGTAAGTATTTATGTATATATGTCAATTTATATGGCACGCCCTACAACCCAAACGGCTTGATGGATTTTAACATGAGGTGTCGTTAGAACCGTCTCAGTTGCCATAGTAACATAAGCTATACAATTTTTAAATATGGTGCCTGCAAACGGAGAAAAAAGGGGGTGGGGGAGTTTGATGAGATGAAATAATGAGAATGCGTACCAAAAAACTCATTTTAACCAGTCGGGTTTTTTAAGATAATTCACGATTAACAAGCATATGGAACACCGCTTGCCATACAACCCTTCAACCCATTGACCGATTTCCTAATGCTCACTTCCTGTACCTTCGCTTAAAAGTACCTAAAACGACCACGTGCCACTTACTTTAAGGTGTTTTTTCTACGCCCACCTGACAGTAGGTAATTATCATGTTTGTAAAAACAGACATCAAACGTGCCGGGCCAGACAAAACCGTATTTTTCTAGTAGCTACGTTCCGCGAGTGTCACCCGTGTTAATTCACATCAGCCAATAAAAGCCCCGTCAAAATCGGTTCAGCCGTTTCCGATTAATAAAATTATATTTCAACTAAACAACAACACATTTTTTTTTAATTTGGAAGATTATAATTATCGCAACGAACATCAACAATTAATTTATTGGGTATCTATATAACTTGAATTCACTATAACTGCAACATGGAATTCACTGTAACACGATATATTAAGAATATATTTGACGTGGCATGATTATAACATTGATATTTTAAAGTTCATAGTCAATGCTAGTCTTCAAAAGTACCCACTTAAATATAATTCAGTAACCAAACTAATGCTGTTTACCGTTCTACGATTTTCTAATCTTACAATTTACTACTGCATGTTCCATACTTTGACCATGGGCGCCTAAAATGTTATCCCTAAGTCAAAAGTTGACTAGTCTAAACACTGAAGAATAGATTCAAGTTACGAAAACTATCAAATAATTCCGATAAAAATATATCACAAGAGAATTGGTTACTACAATATTCAATGTGTTAAGGCCTGAAAGGAACTGTCTTTAGGGCAGTCTCTTATAATTTAATCTATATTGTTCTTTTGTGTATGTATCATAGAAATTAATATTTATAAATAAGTGTGACAGTAAATAACCTATTTTAGGCCATAGTCTGCCGGGCTGAGCTAGTGCAAAGTGATGAACTTCACACACCTTTGAGAACATTTTTTTAAACTCTTAGACGTGCAAGTTTCCTCACGTTGAAGAAGATTCTTATCATTTGCTTTAACGGTTTCTAATAAACACATTTTTGAAAAATTAAAGTTATGTGTTGTTTTCACATTTCGGATATTCAACCATCATCTGCTTCACTGCTGGCGTACAATCCAAATGAACTCAAAAAAATTCCATCTTTAGTTGGTAAGATCTGTCATAAGTATGTTTCAGCAGCATTTTAGCGCAAGCCCTATTGTCCAAACGAATGTACTCGTGGTCACGGCGCGTGCCGGCGGTCACGTGGGAAGTCATTTGTCGCCCGTCACACATGTGCCTTTGGTACAGTTCGCTATTGTCTCCGGCACCGTTTCTTTGATTTGACATTAAGCTTGAGCATGGGTGGTTGGATATCGGAACGGTATGAGCAAATATGATCACGCGTTTAAGTAAGCTACAGAAAGAAATATTTGTTAACCGACTGTGTCAGAAGGAGGGTAATGTTTTTCGAGCGTATCTATGTATGGCAATTTCTTTGGAAGTTTTGTTAGAATAGTGTCAGTTGTCAAAGTAACATAGGTTATACAATTTTTAAATATGGCTCCTGCAAACGGAAAAAACGGGGGTATGGGACAAAAACATTATCATAAAAATATGGGTATCAAATTCGATTCATTTTAAGCAGTTGGGTTGTTTTTAATATAATTCTCAGATTATAATAAAAACATACGAACCTTAATAATATAAAGCTTTGTTGTGATTAGTATTGTAGGCAAAATGACCACTCAAAAGAATCAAAAACCTGATAAGGAGAGCATGAAACTATACGACTTAGAAGGCACTGGTTTGTTTAGAGTGGAGTCATTTAGAGAAGGCGTACGTTCATTTGTGAATAAGGGTAAGGTAAATAAAAAATTGTATCTCTTAGCTCTTAGTGGTAATACATGTATTATTATGTCCTCTTCACTTTAGATTTTTGTTTCCTTTATAGACACCAGTAACTATCTGCATCGATCAAAGATAAAGCCATTACTTATGAACAAAAGATATACTAGTGTATTATACTATACGTGCGCTATACTATTTACATATAAAACTGAATATTTGATTTTGTCTCAACACTTGGACTTACAAAAAACGACTTCCGCGTTACACTCCCGCGAATCTCCAGGGAAAAGTTGATACACATCAATATGGCGTTCAAATGACAAACTTAAATACAGTCGGTGGTAACGATCTTAACGCTGTGCTGCCCCTCAAATTGCCATAAGACCATTGCCCCGTGCTCCGTGGCACATGACAAGTTACGGTGCACGATGTCCGAAGCTTCCGTAAAGATAACACTCCCATTAACTGAGAGGAAAATAATGATAACCCACGCGACGGTTTCCGCAATTGTTGCCCTAATTGATTCCGCTTCCTTTTGTTCGCTTAGAGAATAGAAGACGAATACGCTCACCGTTAAACTTTGAGCAGAGATTAACATTATAATTAGTATGATTACGCCAATATTATTAGGTGATGAAATGGCTATTGATAATCACGAATTTGGTGATTCTTCCGACTAAAATTTAAGTGGTAACAATTGCTTAACATATCCAAAGTTCCAAACAATGTATTAGTTATTCGTCGTTCAAAAGAACAAACAAATTGGAAAGGCTGTAATAAGCATTTACAAATCCTAAAAAAAATATCGCAAAGGAATCTTGTTCTGAGAAGAGATCGGAATCCACCTATGGAACATTAATAGGTTGAAATTAATCATGATTAAGATTTTTATGCATAGTTTCTTATCAACACTACAATTGCCAACAAGATGTTAATTAATGAAACAAACAAGAAACTTCTAATCACTACCCAAAAAAATATAAAACAAGCGACAGGAAACAGGATAAATCAAACAAACGCGAACAAACACCGGTGTTTCCTTTGACCACATTAATAACGGCTTTATATTTTTCTCAAATTAAGAAGACGTGTCTAATAGTTCTTATGTTTATAACAACAAGATTGATAGTTGATTGAAAGATACGTCATCATCAGATGCAATAACTATCATCCCTTTATCTTTGACGAGAGAAACAAGTGATTGTTCAGCCATCTTACTTATCAGCAGAGGTTGGTAAACATTCCAGTTTGCTTTGGTATTAGAAGATCTCATTACACGTCCTTGCTTGCAAAATGATACAACTCGGAATACAGATTTGCTAGAAGGTTTGAATGATGTTTGTGAAATGGCTTTGTAACTTAATACAGCAGTGATAGAACAGTGAAATGAAATGGGAAATCTTGCAGTATTAAAGATATAGATGTTTAAAGTGCAAATTTGTATGAAAAATAAATTATCAATTAGAAAAACATTGCTTCATTTTTTAAATCACTATCGAGGGAACCTTCTTAAAATCGACCAAAAGAGTTTCAAAATAATTGTTGACCAAGAATTAAAAATTCCGATTTTGATACTTTAATAGAAATAGTATGGTAATAATAATTCAAGTACGAAGAACTAACTAATTAAGATACGAAGGTACGAAGATACGATTCTATTACAATTGTAAATGCTACTAAACAAGTCAAATCATAACAATATCGCTGTCAACTAAAAAATCTTGAATTACGCATAGAAGACCCATGTCCGTTTTGATTACGTCTGCCAGATAACATGTCTTATTTAATTTAAGCCTACTCTGTTTGCCTTGTTGATAACGTCGTAATTTATAGAGGCGAGCAAAGCCTTTCGTTTTATGATTATTTAAGATTGTTGATTGTTAAGTCTCGTCCTATTTGCGTAGTGTAATGATGGTAATATCGCTTGCGGTCGTGAGGTTGCGCAATGTAAGTTTACCTCGAGATGTCCTTTGTGCATCTCGTCATTAAGACATAACTTTAATATGCATGTCACTGCTTTATTTATAAGTTAGTTTAAAAGTCGTAAATGTTGATTGTAATATTTCTTGTTTTCTTTCGTTTTGGTTAAGTACATATTGTATTGTTGTTTAAATAATATAAGGGAATGAAAGGTTTTTTTATCCTATGGAAGTAGAAAACGAGCATGCAATCTAACTGATGGCAAGTGGCCACTGCCGCCCATGGACATCTGTAATCAATCTGAAATAAGATCACAGTCCTACCTTATGTCGGCCTTTGCTTAACACTGCTGTTATGAGGCAGAAATAGGTGAGGCGATGGAGCCGCCGCAGACGAACCTCAAAGTTATTTAATTGGAGTTAGAAGGCTATTTTAATATTGAAAACTGAAATTGATAGCTGTTTCGAATCCAACATCACCGTAATTTCTACCAACTTATCTTACATATTACCTTCATTTCCTACTGCTTTCATTTCCTTAAGAAATTGAACCTTAGAGCAATAAGTTAAACTACAAATATATTTTTAAGCTACTTATTGATTGCTACGTCTATCCTAGACATTTCAAACATGCAATCATTAAATTCAAATGAACACAAGTATGGCTCCATTTGTATCAAATGAAGACAACTGTTCTGTTTGTGGATTTTGCAAATTATTATCTGATTGAAATAAATTGGTTTTACGAAAGGTCAGTTAAAATGAAGATGCATAATTGCGTCCCATCAGTCACGGCTATATCTGATTCAGGCATATAATACTATAAAATCAATATTATATAAGAAACTGTATGTTAGTATTGAATATTAGGTATTGATTAATTTGTTTTGCTTCTTTATTATATAATCTTTAAAATGTACTTAAAGTAGGTAGGTTGTACAAAAGTGGAATCTTAACGGCATCCTGAGTGAATGTAGGAAATTTTCAGCAGGCATTAAAATAAGAAAACATGATGCAATACGCTACATTCGTGTTATCATAATAAAAAGTATCCACTAGTGAACCAGCCACAGTGGTCCAAATTTGACCATAAATAAAACCAAATAAAAACTTACACATACAAATAAAAAAACCTTATATGTATTATTCTTCTGTGCACAAGGAAAACATTCTTCATAGGAAAAATGATTTCATTTTCTGCATTTAAAAAAGAACGTATTTTATTACATCTAACGTAGTTGACAGTTTATGTGTCAGGATTATTAATTCCTCCAAGTTGTCAGTAATGTAAACAATCAATGTTTTATTTTGTTTAAATAAATATTTTTGTAACGGTAATTATACTAAATATTATCCCCTCTCGGTTCTTCTCTTCATAAACTTTCTCGTAAGCCCAATCTCGTATTCCTCTGTCAGCGCAGTATTCGAAAAATGGTTACGAAAATTTTTGCTTCACGTATTAATCGTATAGAATACACCCAATTTATAAAAAAAACATGTTAGGGATAGGTACATATATCTATAGGATATCTTAATATTTCTTTTTAAGTTTTCTTAACGATAACCTTGAATAATGATGAATGAATTTTCAATTCTATTTTGTGTAATTTTTTACAGAATCTCTATTTTAGGTACTTTGCTGTCCAAAATGATATTAAAACTAGGCAAATGTGGCCACACATTGTTGATTCGCGTCGAATGCATATCAAACGCGGAAAAATTGTATTTGTATAATAAAATTTATGCGTTACATTGTCCTACGGAAATCGGAGGCCCGTTCCGTTAATCGTTTATCGAAAAAATGCAATAAAACGGACCCCATGGTCACTACACCATTAGCAGCGAACCGTGATTTCTGCAATAAAACTAAATAATTATTATTCATGCTTGATTTTTTGCAGGCTAGTGCGATATCATTTATCAATGGAATAATCTACAACAGTTATTCATATCCAGCTAGTTATTGGAACACGCGTCCGTGGAGTCGCCTTTTCACATTTTTTTCCACTCCCATAAAAATTAATTCCATGTATATTTAATTTACTGATATTTATACAACTGAATGGATCTCATGATGACTATCTAACATTTCACTTGTATGCAAATAACATATGTTAAATTTAATGCTCGTTGTTTTAATATGATAGACATTTATTTGCAAAGCTCATGAACTATTTGTGGACTATAAACATGATTGATAAGAAGCTGTTTGCAAACATTTTGAAAAATTATATAAATATTGTGCAATATGTCAGGCACTCGCATAATGACAAGTTATCACTTGACAGAATGTTCACTAGTAAGTTAATAGTTTAAAATGAGAATGAATTATCAGTAGGTATTTATTTTTGCCACAAGAGGTATCAGTAATAAGCAATAAACAGACGTATCTTTTAGTAATGCAGTGAGACTACTTTAAGCAAAAGATTCTTAAGATAAGTCATAACTTCGTGATATATTAACGTATAATTTTATTTCATAAAATCTAAGGTATAGATAATTATTTAATATTGAACTTAAATTTAAATCATATAACATTTTTAACCATATTAAACATTAAATCACTTTAACATATTTTATATTGGTTGAGTGTTACGTATGCTACATTTCAAACATGATTCAGAAAACAGTACATTTAATTCCAATTAGTACATAAAAAAACGTATGTTTACGCTGGGTTTCAATATTAGTATTAATTACTCCTATAAAAATGTAAAATCATTTCGTATTGTAAGTAGACGTAATAATTTCATAATATGCCACTCCACTGATGTCTCTGTTCTGGCCCCTAAGGTGAAAGGTCGCGTGGGGCATACGACGGTCAGCATGGATGGTACCGCCTGGGACCCCATTGCACTCAAATCTAAAAACAAGTTACTTTTACTCCGAACATTTACAATACTGGTTATAAAAACGTTTGTAGTAGAACTTATGATCTAAAGAAGCAATGGTTATGCGCTATTTTTATTTCAACGATAAGCTGATTACAGAAATAAGTGAGATTGTTTTTCGGTAACGATTTTTTTCTTTTTGCAAAATCTGCTTTTATATGTGTGCTTTAAGAGCGAAATTGCATTGTACTTTATCCATTAATATATTCAGTGTAATTAGATGTCGTGGTTATTCATATCGATACAAATCTCGCATTTTGTGGCATTCACTAGGGATAGCCATTTTTATGACCACAATTAAACAATATGCATTATGGGTTACTTTCTCATGATTTCATACATTATGTATTGGAACAAAAATGTAGAGAATTGAGCATACAGTTTTGTAGGTTTGATTTTAGCAGAATTAATCTTTATATAAACATTTACGTAAATTATTTTAAATTTAAAGAGTTTAAGAGTTTTAAACAATTTCGTAAATTTTATCAGAAAATTTTCAACCTTTTACAAACCTTGCAAAATAATAAAATCTGTCGTTAACTTAACAAAAATCTCGACTTGTCGTATTATACTTATTTAACTGACTGATTTTAAACACAATAACCGGAATCGATTGCTATATAAATTATATAAGTAAAACAAAATTCAAAACAGAACAGAAACAAATTTATAACGTAAACAACGGGTTGTCCATCACGGATGTCAGAAGTCCAACTTCTTGAGAAGTCCGCGGTCTAATTTGAGAATTCAATCAAACCCTTAAGCTAATAATTTAATTAACTTCGGCTACAATCAAAATATCCGATTTCCGAACATTTCTGTCGTACTTTCTCTTTTTGCATTTGGTTTAATAACGTTATCGGGCAATGAATTATGAATTAGGGGTTAACTTCAAGTTGAAAACATTAATTTTACTCGTAAAAAGTTTTTAGTGAAAATAAAATTAAATATGGCCTCTTTCTTAAACCTTTACAGATACTATTGTACAGTCACAAGCATAAATATATTGTTATCTTAATATAAAAATATACAAACTTATTGGTTAGGCCAATTTAGAGAGTGTACATAAAATTACACCTTAAATGATGTGACTTAACAAGTTAACAGTAAGCAATTTAAAGAATCAAGTAACAAGTATTCTTTGAATTTATTAATAGTAAGGAAAAAAGGTATGTATAAAAGATCAATCGGCATTTAACTTTAGAGGATTTTGATGAAATAGTTAGAAGTAGTATTTAGTAGAGATAAATTTTAAGTACAACTCGATTTAAGCCAAAGAAATCAATAAAATTAAATTCAAAAATGTAGTTATACTAGTCGTACGCCTGAAAACGACTTAAGCAAGCGATATTGAGGAACTAAAACATTATGCATTGTAAAATCGGTCATTGCCCCCAACATTAGTTGATATGAGCCTATTAGCGTTCAATTGCTTATATACTTGTTTAGTTTACGATTAACAAGTTGACAAACTTGTCCCAAAACGTTATCGTTTCACATGGTCGGTGACCATCCTTATTTACATACCTATCAGGAAACAAGTGGCCCGTTGATGTTTCAACCGTTCGGGTTGTAAAACTACCGGAAAAACCACTTTTCTTCAAACCAAAACCAACTCTATCACAAACGCACAAATGTCAAATTCTCACAAAGTTAATTATGTGAAAATTGTTCGAGTAGAAGTGGCTATCGATAGAGTTCTCGTTTTATTTTAAACAATGTAGAGTCTATATTCAATTGGATGTTACAAAGTTGCTTGTAACAATGAAGCCTGTACCACCCGCACGTCCTCTTTAGATAAGATAGAGGCCACCTGAAATGAAAGAGTGACACCAATACACAGCTAATGATGCCGATACCGGTGTAGGAGACCGGTAATTAATTTGTCGAATGATAAAACACCGGTCGAGAGATATGACGCCGAGAAATTACTTTTACTGCGACCAAATTAAAAATATGAGCATTACTTTAAATTATATTCATATTATTTAAGCAACT
>DWNY01002094.1:0-11531 GCA_018250635.1 Telegonus apastus | reverse complement strand
AGTTAGAGACAAATCCTGCACACAGCGGCGACTTCAGTTGTTACAGAGCAGTTAAAATCTTCTCAATAAAAATCTAATAGTAAATAATGTACATCAAAGCACTGGCAGGCAAATAATCTCATCAGTGCGTTTTTTTATGTTTTGGAAGTAGTAATCGAGCTTGCAGCTTACCTTATTGTAAGTGGCCGCTGCCCTCCATGGACATCTGTAGTGAACCTCAGATAAGATCACAGTTCTATCTGGAATTGGTTACAGATGCGGAGTCTAGAAACGTGAAGTTTTACAGAGAAATTCTTCATATCACGTCATACAGAAACTAAAAAAAGATTTTAAAAAATCCGCTGATGAAAGCTTCTCTTTGAGATCTATAGAAGTAAATTTTATGTGTTGGTATATACATTTTATTATTTTTATAAGATGAATAAACTCTAATACCGCTTAACCAATCACTAAGCTAAGTTAGTTACATTATTAACTTCTTAATATATATTACATAAGTTACATTATTAATTTCTTTACTCACAACTTATAAGCACCTAGTTCTTCGACTGAAGTCGCCAGTGGAAAGAAAGAAAGTAGAACCATTTTCATACTTCCATGATAAAATAGTAAAAAAAACTTATTGTCCGTTTACTAGTCTAAGCAGAAAGCCAGCCACACTTAAATTTCTTGTACATACACATAAACATATTTCACTTCTATTTTTGGTAGTGTTTGTAAAAATGATATATCTGTGTCAAGACTGACATAGGAGACATTTTGCATACACCTTACTGTTCACTGCATTTTAATAAATAACGCACTCTCAAACGTCGAACAAATAAACTGTACTATTTCATGTCTCTCGAGTATGAATTGTTTATACTTTTCAATGCAGTTCTCATAGCTGGCGTATCGTAAAAATATGTCAAGTTAAGCACGTGGAGCTGGTTCCTAGATATGTAAATATTGCATTTATCTTAGAGTAATTAGTCAAGTTAATCTCCTTTTTTGTATTGTAGTGATAGCCTAATGGTTGAATCTCGGCCTCTCAATCGAGGGGTCCGAAGATCAAATCCAAGGCGCTTCTTCGACTTTTTCAAGTTATATGCGTATTAGAAATTGATTATAACTTGGTTTAACAATGAAGGCAAACATTGCGAAGACACCTGTACACCTGAGAAACCATTAAAAAAGTTCTAAAAAGTGTTTGAAGTCTACTACATTTATTATTGAAATTATTCTATTACAAAAAACCCTTTGTATTGTTCGATAAATGACGACAATAAACTGTACCTTCTACGGATCTAGAACATACGTTTATTCCGAATAGTTATTCTCAATATTTGTTACCATTTAAGTACAAAGGAGTAAGCGACTGCTTCAAATTATAATAATAAATAGCTCACTCCAATAAACTGTTAAAGTCTTTGTATTAAGTTAAGCGCCATGTAGAGTTAAGGTGTGAAATAATATATCCTAACAAATTCCCATTTTATACAAATTCTTTTTGTTTATAATTGTTAAGTAGCAAATGGATATGCAGTCCACCAGATGGAAAGTGGCCACTGCTACCCATGGACAAGATCAGAGTCCTACCAGAAGTTGATCACAGTGACGTTGCTACCCTTGAGGAACAAATTGGATCGCCACGGATAAATATGTCTCACTTAACATACCCTTCAGACCAAAACACAGCAGCGTTTAACACTACTGTTATTTGGTAGAAATAAGTGTGGCGGTCGTGCCGCCGGAGAATCACAAAAGGTTCTACTTCCTTCTACGCTACATTACCCATTAATTTGATTATGATCAGCGTATGTTTTAGGATAAAATGTCATTGCATAGATATAAGATAACATCGAAAAATTTTTCCTTCTCGGTCCGAAAGCTTCATGATATCTTTTCTACCGAAAAAACATAAGAAAAAAGTGGAGAGTAAATGAGATGAGATCTTACATGTTTTTTCTCGAATATTCGAGAAACGCCGTTTCGTGTCCCATATATTATTCAGTACTCAACTAGTAAATGAAGCGGGAAATAGTTGGAGTGGGGGATCAGGATATATGGCGTGAGGGAGACATAAGTGGTTGTCGCTGAATACCACTCTAATACAGTTCTTTTAGGGATCCGTTGTCAACGGAAAACCATGTGTTAGTTGTTTGTGATCTAACTTTTCGAGGTTTTAACGCTTCATGTGTGTACAGTTATTTATCTACTTTGTTAATTTGTAGTATTTGGCGTTTAAACATTTTTTTTTCATATTTTGTATAAGAGATCGGAAAAGTAAGTTACATAGTTTACATAGTTTCATAGATGGATAAAGTTAATCTTTAGTTAACAGTTTAAGAATTACATATTTGATACTTTTAATCAATGTGGTAAATATAATTGAGAATGCAATAAGTTGTAAGTACCTACTCTGTATTAATGCAATTATGATACCTACTACGTTAGAAAAACAGTTACAGAACCCCGCTGATAACCACAACGATCCCGCCTTTGCAAGGCTCTTTCATATTTACGATTGCATTGTTATGTTGAATATTCATTATAATATGACGTACTAATTTGATTATGAATATGAGAGTGATTTAAGCAAATAAATGTTTCTATCACATAACAAATAACTCAGTACCTAAACTCAAAGATTTACATCAGATGTAGTCTAAACAACCCTTTATTAACTCGAGGAATTTAAATCAAATTCGAGTAGGTATCTGTTACAGTCTGTGTTCTCTGTCCTCAAATTGCTCTGATATGTCAATACTCGAGCTAACATTAAAGAGCGTAATAAAATCCAATTTTAATAAAAACGTGCGTACGGCATCTTATTTAAAGAGACCTAATTTAGAGGCTTTGGAGTAGCGAGCGGGCCGTATCACATACGGGGCGAATACCTCAAACGCTACATATATGTAGTTACATAGCCTCGGGGCACGTCAAACGCTCTGAAAGTCACGTATGTTAGCCTCGCAATGTTATTATCCAACACTTACGCACGAGTCTACGCTTACGCATCTACATATATATCCCGGCCTACATAGCCGATGCGTGTAGGGGTAGCTAGCTGAGTAGGTAGGCAGAATGCCCGGGCATCTCACGGCCCACACGACCCCGACCGAAGGGACAAAGCGAAACGGGTTTGTCCCAAGGGAAATTCAATATTCGGGACTAAACCTTAACTCCCCTTAAGACACCCCGTCTGCCTCCCCCGGAATGCTTATATGGCCACGACGTGTATCGATTTTCTTGCCAAATGGAAGATTGGTGTCGAACCGTTCTCAGCGGACGAATGAATGATGTATTCGAGTGGCGAGTGAATATTTTACGTGTGTGTGCACCTTGGGGTTTTGTGTTTAGTCACCGTATCGACATTGATGGAAATTTCTTACGGAAATTGATTTGAATTTTTTATTCCCGTAATGCATCGAGGGTGGCTTTGAACGCTGCGCCAATTATCCCCGAAATGCTCTTTGAGGTGACTGATTGGATTCCATGGCGGTTACTTTGCGCGCCGTTAAGGGCTCGTGGCCTGATGGCACCAAATTGCTGGGTTCATCTCTGCTTTTTTGTTCAACCGGTGTTTTACGTTGTCTTTGTAAAACTGCTTTTATTGGTATTGCTTGAACCATACATTATTGCTTTTCTTTCTTTATAAGCTTTCAATAGGAGGCGATTTATTTTAGACTTTTTTTAGACTTTTGTTTAGAGTTAGAAAGGATAAAAACATGTTCATTCATTCCTTAAATGTTATATTTGATCTACTATGTTATTCAAAACAGAATCAGCTAACGGGAAATCTCCGCTTTACGCCGTAACATGTCATAAAGCGACGCCGTAAAACGTATCGTAAAATAGCGTAATAACTAAATTATTATAAATATTTATTTTACGACCAACCATATAGGCATATAGTAACGTAATGTTGAATGGAATGTATGTACGTTATTTTATAACTGGTTTAGTGCCATGTATCATGCACATTATTTGTCACGGCTGTCGTTATGGTCTTAGACGAAAAAAATCTAAGTCTACGGTCTTAGATTACAATTTATAGGTGGAAGATTTATTTTACGGAGGCTACTTATCTACAGCGGAATATTTTGCCGAAATTCCCGAGAATTTAAGTAAAGAAACATTTGTAAATTACATTTGAAGTTGATCTTCAATCCTTTCCAATCATTATTTAATCTCATAAAAATGTAAAGACTGCTACATACACATAAGAGGTTATTAAAAGACTTTTCATAATTTTTAATTATCTTATAATTTATTGTTCTCTTTTCAGTAAAAGACATTTTCCGTCGTGATTTGGCAATACCCCGTAAGAGTATCTAAAATATAATGGTTTATTTATGAACGCTAGTTTCAAAGCTAGGTTTCTAATTAAAAATAGGTCGGTATTTATATTCATTTCTATGTTTTGGTTATACTCAGCTATATATCTTCTTATTATCTATAAGTATCATGGTATGGTTTCATTTATATATGAACTGAATCAATTAAAATATACTTTAATCTATTTACGAATTGAATCAATTAAAGTATATTTTAATTGATTCAGTTCGTAAATAGATGATATGGATGGATACTGTATCCATTGTAAAATTAAGAATTCTGTACATTAACAGATTTAATGTTATATTGAATGCCACGTGGAGTTATCGCTAAATATAGGTCAATCTAACTAAAGTGCCACAGACTGTAGCACAGAGTAAAGTAGGTACATCGAAGTTCTGTCTAACTTTTCTTCGAGTAGATTGACAATCGGAGCTCAGCTGGCCTGCCGGGTAATCACTTGATTTATTTATAACGGTAACTTTATTGACAAATTTATATAGAAATAAGATCCATAATTATACACGTACCTATTGATTCGTTATATGAAATAACAGTAATTTTTCGATTTTAAATAGCATGAGTACCTATTTTTATTTTAGCAGGATAGAGGTGTTGTATATACTACATATGAATGAGCGACAACCAACCAAATACACACCATATGGTATTTTTATAATATGGATGTAGCAAAAGAGCTTGCTGTGCACCTAATAGTAAGTGGCCACTGCCGCCCATGGACGTCTGTAATCAAACCTATATTAGAAAGGGACTTTACCTAGGAATATTTTATGCCAGTTTGTGCTTCTATTATGATAATAATAAAGACAGGAATAATAATACGCATTAACAGTACAATGCAGAATGACTGATCAAATTAAATATCTATTATAGATTTCTTCTAATGAATGATTTTCTCTGTTATCTACGTCAAATAATATTTATGTTGGTACTCCGAATATATTAAACAATTGTTAAAAACTATTATCCAACTAATACCTCTATTACTTAATATATAAAAATGCTTATATATATGGTAGATATTATTCATCATTAGTAGAGCAAATGATATCAGGATGTATTTTTGCACATATGTGAGCATCTTTGTAGAATGAAATGAGGTTGTGGTATGTATGTATGTGATATTATATTTATAAAGATCCGAATAAAAAACGTCAATACTTTAAATAAAATTGATGTATTGTCAACAAAATTGAGCCATTGATATAAATCATAAATCTTTTAATCATAGAAATTATATCCTTTACAGAAGCATTTTTGAACTAAAAGCTAAAATGTACAGTAAAAATAGCAATACCCAGTATTTTGCTCAAGAAAGATTCTTTGTCACCTGGAATTCTTCAAAGCGGAGAAAATAATAAGAGACATAGCACACCTAGACGGGATAAAAATAGTAACAATGCGAAACATTATTACGGAGCCATCTAAAATACATGTAGCAAACATACATCACAAACGAAAACCAAATTGAGCGCAAACAAGTTTAAATATATGCGTATGTGTGCACATGTACATACGTAGAGGACATTAGTATTAGTGGGTTTCGGCCTTTCAGAGGCCCCTTAGATCGAGGGGGCACGTTTGGGGTAAGATTGAGCGTGGGCGGGCGAGGGGGAGGGGGTGGAATTCCAAGATGGCCGCGGACCGTGCCGGCCATAAGGGTAAAATAGGAGCCTTTATATATTTATGTGATATACTTATATTGGTCAGACGGACCCGGCCTGGCTATCGATTTAGACGTCTCTTTGTTACCGACTGTTCACCTTTTGAAAGGGTTAGGTTTACTTACGTTCTTTAAATAGCACAGCCTACATATCTTTATTAGAAATGGAAGATGAATTTAACTATTTCGCTTCTTGATTGTTTTAACATTATCGGATTCAGTTACGTTAAGTAGGTACCTAACATGTCTGTTATACTTTTAAAACTTTAGACTTTAACTTTAACTTTTTACAGTTTTATGAGAAGCTCAGTTAGTTTTCTAGTAAAAATGAGTCTTATTTTAAGCAACATTGAGCTCAAAATTAAACATGTAGGAAAAAAGTTTTTTGGACAAAAAGAAGCTGAGATAGTACTTAAATAGTCTTAAATGTTAGAATTTATAGATTTTACTTAGGTTTAAAAATTATTGTAAATATTATTTTTTAATTCCTTAAAACTTATAACTTTATACATGATTAAATTTACCTGAACCTGCCTATTACATACCTATTGCTAGTATAATTCTCGGGTTCAATTCCAATTTCAAATTATTAATTAGGAAAACATTTAATTGATAAATCATTGCTTCAAATTAAGATTATGAATCTAATTTAGACTGAATCATGATATGATGATTTATTTATCTATGCTTAATTATACTTGAGTTTTCATGTTTATTATTTTTGTTTAACAAGCCCTTTTAGATTTGAGAAAAATTCTACAACTATTGCGAAAACCAAAAATATTTTCCAACTGGATTTACAACAAAGAGCGGAGCCTTGGGTCCGTCGCAGAAGGGTTCTAGGTGTCATAAATTACGGGCTGTTTATCTGGGGTCTACCCACCCCCGCGGTTTTACAGTTTACCGTCCCTTCGTATGGGGTAGAGGGTAGTGAACACGAGTTACTCAGCGAAATGTACCCTTAAGGAAAATCTCCCCTCGGACAGCACTGTACATTGTACAAAGGTTGCTTGGAAACGCTTTATGGCTGCAATGTAAGGGACAAAATGTTTGTATGTTGGAGAAAATTTTTGACGTAACAAAATATCGGACTTAGTCTAAATTTTATTTGAAAGCTTATCGCCATTCAGTTTCGTATGACTTTGGTTCATATTTCGCTAGGATATTTTTTTGTCAAAAAGATTCGTAGACAAAATTAAGTTACCGTTGTTTCCTCAATAGTTAGCTGGTTAACGCGGCCATGATAAGGAGTACTTCTCTATCGCTTAGACTGATGAAAAAATGAGAAGAGGTCTTTGCCAACTCTGGACCTTGAAAGGTTTATGGACGGACATTCTTTACCGTTTCAGAAATCCCAATTTACTTCGGGATATCTTGTACCTACCATCAACGTATCAAGTGTGACACCTTATACCTGCATTTTAACCGAATTAAACGTTCATGATCGTACTAATAAACAAGTAACAAAACTCAGTATTGTGATGAATATCTATCGATAGCATACTTATTTTTCCCTTATTACAAAAAACCGTAAAATAATTGATTTAATCTCATCTAGATTAAATCGAATATTTTACGGTTTGTAATTTTTTATCTATTTATTTTGTATACCTTGAAATAATGTATAACATCTTAATTGGTAGAGTTCTGCACGTTATTGATTCAGATTTCCTGGGACTACTGAAAGAAGCTGGCATGATCGTTCACGCTACATAAAATCGGTTTATCTTATGTAATATCAGAAGATTAATCTTCAGTTAAAAGTCCATCTGGTTACTTTTAGGCAAGCTTTTCTAACTTACTTAGCTTAGCTATTAATTTTGCTACATTTACAGCTACTTTTTCTGTTTCGCCAATTCTTACAGCGTTTTACAGTAATTTAGATTCAAGTAGTCTTATTGCATCGTCACTAAAAGGACTCAAAACTCGAAATGGCTCTTGAGGCAGTAATCACTATGATGCCTCCCTTACCTTTCAAATCTTTTCCTTTTGTTTCAGAATAAGGAAATGCGTGCAGTGTTTAAGATAAAAGGTGTGATTTTAGAGTGAGAAGTTATTAATATAATTGCGTACTTTCTTTGTTAGGGATCGGGCTTGCAAATGAAGGAATTACAACGCATACTGACTTTCTAGTTTTTAACCGTAGCTTCGCTTATGAAGTTGAAATTACACAACATAGAATTACACAACATAAGTATCTACATGTTTATAACGTTACGTACCAACGACTGAGATTAAAAAAAAATGGTAACGTGATTTGACAGAACTAAAATATTTTATTGCAGGTAGATTACAACCTAAGAACATTTCCGACAAATAAATTCGTCTCAAAATTTCGTAGGTAGTTTTTATGTTTATTTTATTGTAAAGTCAGTTTTATTTTAAATTTAGTTAAGGTATATTTTCATAATAAATAAAAAAATAAACAAAACTGTACAAAAATATACTTCGTGTTATTTTGGGTAGCAGATAAGTAAAATTAAAATAAAAACGCTAATGAATTGCATTATAGGTATTTCAAATATAAGTAGTTTATAAAACGTATTTAATATAAAACTGAAGTCATTTCACGTAAAATCTAAAGTCTAAAAAGTCTAAAAGAAACCTTTTACAAAAGTTTCTTACGAAATACAAAATAAATAAATACGCGGCACGAATGGTCGCGATACTTGTGTCTGTGAAGCTTCCTTTTAAAAAGTTAGCAAAGTATCAAGTTTGCTCGCCCGAAGTTGCGCTGCGCTATCCATACGCGCGGTCAAGCGGATTTTTTGCACAGAGCACTTAACAATAAGAATGTTTTTTCTTTTCTTTTCTTTTATATAAATTTAATAATTGTTTTTGAACTTATACATCTTTAAGCACGCCATGACAGAAACGATTAGCATGAAGTTACGTTACGATAATTGTATTCCTTATAAACTTGAAATTATTGTATAATGATTATGTTAATTACGCTAAAGGAGTGTAACTTCTTACTTTTTGCTCCTTTTCGTGCGTACATATGTATACACATGTTTTAAAATATTTTTTGGTGAATTCTTTTTATATACACATATTTTTAATTTATTTATTAGATATCTATAGCATATTTTACATATTGAAAAGTAGCTTATAACTGTTTTAACAGTACCAGCGAGATCGTAGAATTTTATTAATGCAGATTGTCTGTATTATACAGAATTTTAATCATAATAGGCACTTTGCAAATTCAAAGCTATCACGACCTCTCACAATCATCCTAAACAATTAAATGTGTGTGGCATAATTGGATTTCGAGTCGCGTCAAATTAATCTCAAAGGAGAACCATTTGCTACAAGATGAAAGGCGTATCCAACAAAGGAAAACCACAAATACACGTACGATTTCAGAGCTCACCTACTCTGTGCTAGTTGACAGTAGGTGGAGGCGTGCGGTCTGCGGGGTGGGGGGGTTTCGGGCGGGGGGTAGTGACACAGGCTACCGGTCACCACCGCTCGTATTGATTTGTTGTATCGCTCGTCCTGCAAATTCCCTCCCGCTCTCACACACGGCATTATACACCTGTTTCTCTCGCACACGTGGAACTCACACACGCTACATACGGCCGTATGTGATTCTGTTTGCGTGGGTATGCGTTTGTGTGCGCTGGGGTCCGAATATTATATACCTACGCAGAATTTTTGTCTTCGTTTTCCAACAGACATAGGTAATGTTGACGCGCATAAAAGTCGACGCTTAACTTTTTGTCGTGGTCTCCATTTGTACGGGTTACCTTTTGTTTGCTTTTTTCCTTATGTTTTTGAACAGCAAAGGAGTACTGAGGCCCTTTATGGGAAAGTTTCTGTTTTATTTGTTTTTATTTACATTTAACATATCTATTACGTAATTGGAGAATTCATTTTGAAGGCAATTCGCTTTATTTTGTGACGTGAAACCAGGTCATATACATCTAGTTTAATTCAACGTTGACTGAACTCAGAAAAAATTGAAGTTTAAAATTCTTTTATTAAGGGAGTTGAAATTGGAAAGCAATTAGGCCCGTACCTATATAAACTTTGCATTAGTAGGTACATCACTGTTTGTGGGTACTCAAGAATGATTACTATTTGAACTTTGCATTTAAATTGCTCAAGTAGGTACATACTATTGGATATGTATTTTTTTTTTGTAAATAAAGCCGTAAGCGACTGTCGGATCGTCTATAACAACCTAACTGAGTTTGTCAAATTTTGGCTATTAGTAGTTATCACACCTTGTACCTATCTGCGGGAACCTACTTAACATACCTACTATGAATTCCATAGGCGCAGTAGAAAATTTGGCTCTAATCATTATCAAAGGCCTAACCACAGTTTTATCCATTTACAAATGTTTTTTGTTTTAAAACTTTAAACTACAAAATGCTACAATGATTTTAGAAATAATTACGTCAACGACACACCTTTTCAATTAAAATTGAAATAACCAAAGGTATTATTCGCGTTGTGTCTGATTCATAAGTGATCTATGGCTATCTATACAGTCGTAGAGTCTTTTAACATGATTAAAATTTGTAATTATCTGAATAGATATCATTCTGTGCACTGATGTTTCTGTATAGAACACAGTAAACAGGCAAATTTTACATCTTGGTTATGAGCCTGTTCGTTGATCATGCTTTATATAATGTTAGTTCATTGAACATGTTTTTGGATTCTGTATTCTTTTTCGGTTTTTTTTAATCGTAACGATAAGGCAGTCAGGCTACCTGATGGAAATTACCGTCGTGTATGGACATTTGCAACACAAGAGGAAGTGCCAATTGCCGTCTTTGGAGGAGAGATCTTTTTGCATCTTTTTCAAGAACCCCAAATCATTGCGCTCGGGGAATATCTTAGGAGGTAATTCATTTGTTTACTAATTTTCACGTTTCTTTCGATTTTATTACGTCATTAAAATTTGACCCCTTACTGAACTATTGCAGGGACTGTTTCTTTTAAAATAAGAAACGGTTAGTCCATACTCAACTATGATGGGTAATTGCAGATTGGTTACCTATAGGTACCTATAGGTATGTGTTTATATATACCTATATGTTTAGAAAGTAGCAAATAAATATGCAGCCCACCTGATGGTAAGTGGCCACTGCCAACCATGGACATCTGTAATCAACCACAGATAAGATCACAATCCTACCTGAGGTCACCCATAGATGCGTTGCTACCACTGAGGACTAAGGAACGACTCGAATAAGTATGTCTCCGTTGCCACACCCTTCAAATCAACACCAGCGCTTAACACTGCTCTTATTAGACACTTAGATGCAAAATAAGTGAGGCGGTGGTGCCGATGGCGTTGAACCACAAATAGTTGTGCCATCTTTAGAAACCCATAATATTTTACAAAATTAAAAATGATTAATTACGTTGTACTACATAACTATTACGAACTGCTCATATCATAAACGTTTAACGCAAGCGATGTAGTGTTTATGAGGGGAATGTTTGTCAGATGCAAACTGCTGGTAGTGGGCGGCGGCGCGGGCGGCTGCAGCGTGGCGGGCCGTCT
>DWNY01002093.1:0-11535 GCA_018250635.1 Telegonus apastus | reverse complement strand
CAATGATATGTGGGTAGTTAGATTGTTTGTCACTTAGTATTTAAGTCTGTGTTTTATCGGAGCGCATTCATTCGCATTTAATCTGTAGAGTAAACCATTGCTCTGTCCGAATTACAAATAATAAAAGTGATTTAAGTTATCCTTCTACCAACGTAGTTTCCTTCGTATATCTAACATGGGACAAAACAAGTGTGATGTTAGGACTACGCCGACATATACATACATTAAAAACTCCTCAGTGAAACTTACACATACAACTTATACATATATTTTAGTTATAATTGATAACTCGATATCACCCGACAGAGGGTAGTTACAATTCGATAACACCTGGTTTTGCCATCTGGATGTGACATCAACAGATTACCCTACCAAACTCAGAGAATTTTACTTGTTTCTTGTGCGAAGGCTTGTCGCAGTCATGTACATTACGTTTGTATTTACGTAATAATTTTAGTTACTTAGTTAATATGTGGTTGATTCCTAAATAATTTACCTCGTTATTAATTAATAATTAGAATTAATGTTATTTTTTTTTGGTGAAACATATTCTTTTGTAATAAGTTGTTTTTATTGCCCATTGAGATAGTATGCACTAAAGTACTAGTTGTCACCTCTACACTACACTGCATACCACTGTTGTGTCCCTTTCAACTGCAACAGCTGTGCCGCTGTCTATACCGATGCCCTTTCGTAGAAAATCATGCGTTGCAGTTTTGAAGGATAAGTTAGATGCTATTATTATTGTTATAGTTAAGTTATGAATTACAAAAAAGAACAACATTTATGATTTATGTTTGAAGTAGCTTCTCTAGTACTTTAGTAACTATTTTCTCGATACGATTATATATCTCTCATATCTGTAATTTTTAGTCCTGAATATTCGTCTTAGCCTCACTATAACATTGATAAATATACAAACAAGGCGATTTTCCTTAAACAGACGCTAATCACGCATCATAAAAATAAGTTATCATTCTTGCATATTTACTCTCAGATATATCGTTACTTGTGAATTTATCTTAAATCCTGATAAAACATTAATGTAATACTACGACTATCACAAAATAAAGTTTCCGTAGATCATGGATGGTTGGCCATAGGTTAGGCACTTTAGACAGTCCGACGCATTGATTGGGCAGCGACCTCGTGCTTCCGCATGGCTCGCGCCACGATTGAAGACAAGTCCCTATGATCTATTTTGTTTTTTATGTTATAGAACTAGCAAACGAGCATGTAGCCCATCTGATGATGAGAGGCCATTACTGCCCATGGAAATCTGTAATCAACCTCAGATAACATCACAGTTCTACTTGAGGTCGGCCATAGATGCGATACTACCCCTGAGAAATTGGAGCGCCTCGAATAATTATGTCTCCCTTACCACACCCTTCAAACCAGAACACAGCAGCGCTTAACACTGCTGTAATAAAGCAGAAATAGGTGTTGCTCTGGTGCCGCCGGAGTCGAACCACAAAGGGTTCTACCACCTAGGGTACCACAAAGCAGGCTATGCTTATGAAGATGATGTTTCTTCCCAGCCACTTCGCTGTAGTCGTAAGGGCTATCTAAAAGTTGCATTCCATAAAAGGCTTTCTTTGCCAGTCCTATAAGCCTATAGATGCAGATTTGGGGAAATCCAACTCCGCTAAAGAATCGATATGTCGGGTGTGTGAGGTAGGCCACTAAGAGAGACACCTCCCTCTTGGGACGTGGCTGACGTAATAACGTAATAACCAACGCCGGGTCGCGCATGTATGTAATGCTATCGTCATCTGGTGACTCGGTACGGAGTACCCAGAGGAATAAATCGCCATATTTTTGAAAAACTAGCATAGAAAAGTATATACGTTTTCTACATGTTACATTATACATACATATATTCTTAGATTTCTAATGTGAAAAATTAATCGAAATTTCAGATGAATTCAAGGTGTTTTAATCTTCTATACATTAATACGTGAATACATTAATAAGCGAAAATATGCGAAACAATTTTTCAAATACTGCGTGAAAAGAGGTGTTTGACATTATACATATGTGAAAGTTCATGAAGAGGAGAAGCGAGGAGAGATAATATTTAGAATTATAACTTTTGCAAGTATGTTAAATGAAAGTGAATAAATCATGCATTGTTTACATTTGTGACAATATTAAATAATATCGCCAACAATGTCAGATTTCTATGACAGAAAATGCGTTATTGCTTTTATGTGAGGCTTAGCAAATTAAACCTCATTTTCCTTATAATTAATGTTTTCCTAATGCACAGATGAAAAATAAATATGAAAGTTTTTAATGTGGATGTATATGTTTAGTGTTTATGCTTTTTAATTATAGTTGAATTTCAACCATTGTGGTGGGTCCACTAGTACTCATTATTTCGCTTGCGTATAATAATGTTTAAGAGCTATGATACTTACTAAAAAAACTTTAAAATAACCAATTACGGATCTAATATTATAAAATATGAACATTGCACACTATAAACATGAACAAACAACAATAACATATGTACATATAATAGGTGAGGATGGTTTTCTTTCAAGGTCATTGAAGTAGGTATGTTTTTTAAGTTGGATTTATATTTTTTTGTCTGAATTATTGCAAAAAATAGCAGTGACTTTACGAGAATGCAACAATATATAGCTACTGCACCATTAATTACTTTATGCATACTTATTGTTCACATAGAAAATGTAACAGGTAATAATGTATCGATATGGAAATTTATAACCATATAAAGAAACATAAACATGAAACGACCATTCTTTAATTATTATACGATATAAGGATATGGGAGTAAAAACGTTTTACCCTTGATAATGTTCTTCATGCTATTTTAAAACTGGTAGTTCCGGATATCAGGTTGCCGTTTAGAGAGCAATCGGTCATATGTGGACGCCCCTGCATTTGCATTAATACAAAAGCGAAGCTTTATTAGATAATCCATGGATGATTTACACGGTGCGTGGCAATGAGCGCGACCGCTGGGCGCCTGCGCCCGCGCTGCCTTCAGTCAGCGTATCAGTTCGTAGCGGGCCGGTGCTACACACGCATCACCCCAAAGAAAATTCACGCGGAATTTCATGAACGAAAACCTCGCAAATTTTCTGACTACGAAATAAAAACTTAAAAACGTGTAATACTCTTGTATGTATTAATTAATAGAATACAGTCCTGGAGAAATATACTCCTTTACAAGATCAGTGCACACATGGGCGACGTAAAAAAAAATACAACACTTCCAGACATAATGAGAAAATGCTTCAAGATGGGTCTCTTCAAAAGTGAGTGATTTTATATTATATGTTGACTACGAACTATTTGTTTACTTGAAGTTTCATCAATATAGTTCATGTATATATAAGTAAAATAAAGTTAACAATTTTCAATGAAAAATATTTAATAAAATCAGTCAATGAAAACAAATGAAGTATTTTACGGGTAAAATTGCCTACCTGCCTATTCTTGATAGGCAGGTAGGCAATTTTAAATGTGTTGTTGTTTTAAAATATAATACGACAACTATTGTTTATACGTTTGTTTAATTGAAAACGCAATATATTTTAGGAAAACTGCTAAAGGTATTACATAATAGTACATACATTAAACATATTGTACATTTGTTTTAAAATTTCCACGGATATAAACAAAATTATATGTTTAAGTAATAGATTTGTTTACATACGTATCTGCTCGTCACTTATTTTAGCGTGCCTAATGCGTAATTGATTTAATTACGATTTATTGCAATATTAAAGCTACAATAATATAGTTGATGTATTTAAAACTAACTCCGTATCCTTATAACCCATTTAAATAATGTGCTTGCACGCAGTAGCAGTAATCCAAGTATCGATAGGCTAGCAATTATGATTATATTTATAACAATGGGATTTTATTGCAACGTACACCATTAAACCAGTATTTTTTATTGTGTGTAAGAAATATGTAAGGCAAATAAGTAAGTAGAATGATTTGCCCTAATGTCAGTTGTAAAATTATAAACGACAAGCTGTGCCTCTATTAATATATTATATGGCATACATAATATATGTATGCCATATTAATATTTTTATTATTTAAGGTTTCAGTTATATAATATGAAACTGGAACTTTATGTATTTAACAATTTCGTTTAATTGTTATCATTATTATCATATAATTGTTGTTGTCATCATCTGTTTATACGAACTGTAACGAAACAAAACTTTTTTTCTGTGATAAAAAGTAGCTTATGCACTTAACCTAACGTACCTACAGTAACTTAACCTAACTCTATATGCAAAAAACATTTCAAGGGATCGACACTGTAAAGAAATAAAAACAAATGTATCCCACGGAACCGGACATTCTTCCGGATTAAAGGAATCCAATATGAATTCCAAACTCCAATCTATCTTTCTACTTTTCATCTAATTTCCATCCAGATCCGTTCAGTCGTTCTGAAGCTAAGGAGTAAAAAACATCCACCAATCCATCCATCCTAATATTATCCATCCATAATATTAGTAAGAAGACTTGTTGTCAGTGACTTCGCACGTGTATAGATAATGTATCAATAACAACATCTACAATCCAAAGTACCTGATAAAATTATTTAATCCATTTTACTACATTCAAGACGGATTTTTTGGTAGCGACTAAACACGTTTTTTTTATTTACTAACCAAAAACTAAGTCTTAAAGGGCATCAAACTTTTTTTGAAAGACAAAATCTAATTTTGGCGGCGAGTAATTATTTTGTATCAATATGTCACTATTTTATGATCTTTGGAGTGGGTCGCAAAAATCATTTCTTTGTTATTTACCGAATGTCGAATATCGAAAGAGGATTGAAGAGACGTTGGAATAAATGTTTTATTTTTTTTTAACTAGAAAGTTAAAGTACTAAGTTTCATAGAACTAGCTTCATAATTTTAGAATTTTCAATATTTCAACCTATATTTAACCCCCTTAGGGAAGAAATTTGTAATTTCTTAATTAGCTGGTACCTGTTTTCTAAATTTCATGAGTCTATCTTCAGTAGTTTAGGCGCCGCAATGACGAATCAGTCAATCTTTTTATATTACGTAATGTCACGCGAAATTGATTTCACAGTTAGGAAATTGTAAAATTAACTAATAAGTGAGTAATATTTTCGTTAGGACCTATAAATTTTGCTCATTTTTATTTCAGTTAAAAACATCATATAAAAGATTTTATCTTAAATATATTTTTCGAATAGCTAGTACACGGTTTATAGCTTATATTGGGTATGCAAAAGCAAATTTATTTTGCAAAAGTGATTCGCTAATCATCGTCAAGCCTAAACTTTTAAATAGGTATAACTGGACATGATCAACCATGATATTTGGATATTAGGTTAATTTTATGACGTAAACCCTTGTGACGTTCATAAAAAAAAAGTTCTCAAAGGTGTGTGAAGTGTACCAATTCACACTTGACCAGCGCGGTGGACTATAGCCTAAGAGCCCTCTCACTCTGAGAGGAGACCCGAGCCCAGCAGTGGGACAGTAATGGATTGACGACGGTGACGTAAACACCTATTAAGAAAGTATTTTTAAAGCGGGTTAAATAGGGGTTAAATGTTAATATTATTTTGTATCTAAGTATGCACGTACGAAGCCGCAGGCGTATGAAGTAACTTACAATGTTGTGTTACCACATTTGGTAGATCACTTTTGCCTCAACAGGATTTTCACCTTGTTTTTATTTCATACTTGCTGAAAGTAAAATACGTAATGTATGATTTATAAAAAGCCTTGTACGTTCTGGAAAAGATATTACTTAATAAATGTTGTCTTCGAACAGTCGATATGTTCTCTGAATAATAAGTGGCGGCGACTGGCCTTACAAGAAGCGTAATCTGATATGATAACTGTTGATCACCACAATTAACACAACAAGTACCCACTGTAAACAATTTGCCCCTAGTTTTTCCAAGGTTCTTTTAAACGTACACTTTTGATAACCTATTGATGAAGGTAAACTGGAGAATTTAAAATTTATATAACATATTTGAAAGTGTAAACCAAGTGACATATAATTTATTTTTGACTCAAAACTCATGTTACCAGATGGTCATTTAAATAAAACAATATTTGAATATGACCAATTGTTACTGTTTAAGAACAATGGAATGTTCGAGAACCAAATTATTAAACAATTTAAGAATGTACAATTCAAGAGTACATTCTCATTCGGTTTAGATATGTAGTGTAGATATTTCTTTGTATTGTTTAAAAATCCACGTATAAATAGTATTCGGATATGAATTATAAAGTAAGTAAATTTTAATTTTAAAAATATTTTCAATAATCTTATTAATTAACCAGTTACGAAAAAGGCGTACCAATGTTATGAATAAAGTGCATAATACGTTTCTGTAATTAAAATATCTTCTCATTTTCCAGGTATTAATTGTATTTATTTACGGAACAAAAATTATTCTGCTATACGTTTGATGTGATTGTAACTCTTAATATTTGTAGCGACCTCGATTGTTATCATCTACAAGCATCTATCTTAAAGGATATCTAAAGTCGTAAGAATTGCATTGAAAATATAAAGACGAAGTAACAAAATTGACTCGAAAAAGTAATTTTTCGTATGAATAAATCGCGTCTCGCCGTGACCACAGAGGTTCGTACGATGAACTGATTGGCCCGGATTACAACCTAACTACCTGGGACAAACACGCTGCATATTGATAACATTTGACAAAGTACCACGATTTGTTTGACTGATGCAATCTTTTTCATTTATTACCCCCAATAAAAGTCTATAGTGTAGTCACACCACTTGGTTGATGTTCATGACTAAAGTAGAGGAATATCATCGTAGGGAGATACTGCTGTCTATCTCCTAGACCACCTCCTACGACTTCCACAGGAACAGAGGAAGTGACGTTATTTGCAGTTGACTACATGCATACAAAATAGGTACCAGAAAATGTATGTCCTGCATTAGGAGTCTGCTTCATTACTCGGTCCACACGTAAACACGTATAGTGTTTACGTGTGGACCGAATAGCCCTGTTATTTTACGAATATTAACATAATCATTATCCGAAATTTACGAAATGCTTTACAACTACTCTTGTGTTCGTGTGCGGATATTGTATGTAAATTTTGTAACTTGGTCTATAATAGTTGTTATCTAGTCACGAATTAGAGCTAATAATATCTTACGACACAGTGCATTACCTTAATGCACTTGAGTTTAGTAGTGATACAATGATAACTCTTTGCAATAATAATCGCACAAAATGGGTCACATGCAAATCAAAATTATAGAAATACTAGTTTTTACACGCGGCTTCGCCCGCGTCTATATGTAGGCTATAAGTATATTAGTAGGTAGGTTATAAAAATTGTTTTTGTATCCCTCGGGAGTATTTGTATCCCTCCTTTTTTCGGAACAAAGGTATTATATGTCCGTTTCTGGACCCCTGGTTTCATAATGATCGGCATAATGATCGGTTGAATAGTAAACGCGAAAAGGCGTTACAAACAAACTCACATTCGCATTTATAACACTTAGGACATTTCATAGAAATGTCATAGGTATCTATTTAATTATGTTTTCAATTGGCGACGGTTTATTTAAATGATACTGACATATTACAAAATTGTTAATAACGTTGCATGTCTTTAAAATATATTTTAAACCGGTCAAGTAAACGACTTCCTTTGCATATGTCGCGTTTGTGCAATGCTAATCACGGAAATAAATGCAAAGTAGGTAATCTTGTTGCACAATTATTAATTTGGTTTGGTTTGGTGTGAGCTGCTTAAACTAAAGCTGATCATAACTATTGTTCTTGCGTCTTGAAATATATTTTTTTATTAGTATGTAATACCGTATCTGCTGACTGACTTCTATTTGAGACGACTATGTCATACAGGAGTTACGCATCTGTGATGGACTTCAGATAGAACCCTTATTCTATAAGGACTTTTTTGCAGTAACTACTGTCCATCAGGTGGACCGCATTTTTTATGTTATGGAACTAGCAAATTAGCATGCAGCCCACCTGGCGGTAAGTGGTCACTGCCACCCATGGACATCTGTAATCAACCCTAGATAAGGTCACAGTTCTACTAAAGGTCGGCCATAGATGCTTTGCTACCGCTAAGTTGGAACGCCTCGAATAAGTAAGACTTCCTAACCACACTCTTCAAACCAGAACACAGCAGCGCTTAACACTTGGTAAGTATGAAACTTTGCATACTTACCAAGGACCGATGACAATGCTATAATATGAACAAAAAAAAAAAAATAGTTAATTATTTTTAATGAAAAATCGAACCAAAAAGAAAAAAAAACAATTATTTAAATAAGCGTGGGCTATTTTTGAGATATCAAAATAATAATCCTTTTACTTACATGTCTGTCTGTCAATAAAATATGTATAACTGTTGATAACATGTATCCCAAGCCTTTTTTTACAGTAATTACAACCCCTTTTAGTTCGATTTTTCAGAAAAGCGTGTTTTTTAGTTTTTTTAACTATTGTAAATTTTTATAATAGCTTCTAACTGCAGTAGCCATGTACATTTATGTAGTTTATAATTGAGCCATTAGATTCATTAACATGTATTTTTTTTAAAGATGGACCTATAATATTTATCTTAATATGTAACTGAAAGTAGTTAATTTTGTTTAGTACGAAAATGGTGGAACGGGTATTCCTTTGTCTGCGTTGTAGAGCTGTGTTTTGTTTTGAAGGGTAGTCGGCAACAAATCTCGGAGCAAATAATGCATAAAAATGGTCAAAGGTTCTTAATATTAGGTAGGACTCTAGTTCTATTTCCTATTTTATAGAGTTGTTACAGGCGGAGTGAGCATTTAACGTGCTGGACTGCTAAACAAGTGAAAAAACCTAATTAAAAACCATAACTCTTTAGTCAGCTCAATGTACGGTAATAGGAAACACGATCATTTAATTTTCAGTAGATACTGCATGGTTATACGTATGAGATGCATTCAGTCGGTATTAATACTCGTCGCCTGTAAATTGTTTGATTGATGGACTGTGATGACGATTGAATCCAATTCAAAGTAGACATAGCTTCATTTTAATTTGCATAAATATAATTTAATATATCCGTTTTCTAAGCCCAGATTTTTAACTTGAGCAAATTCAACTGCAAGTATACAAATTACAAGTTTTAACTCAAGCATGAAACAAACGTACCCACTAAACGTTTTAAAAGATTTGCTTCCGTTGGGAATCAAGCAGTCTTTATTAACATTACTCAACTGGGTCAGTGCTGCTGTGTCTGATCATATATTAACCCATTAAATTCATGTTTTCGTTTAACTTGACAAGGGTAAAAAAAAAACCTTACAAACTTAATTTCTCGTGAATTATTTCCATTGCTCGCAAATTTGAAGATAGTAGAACTCCTTGTAGTTCTTATCCGAGGCGTTCCATGTTAGTCCTTAGGGGTAAAAACACATTTGTCGCCAAGCTCAGGTAAGACTTTTGATCTTATCTGGGATTGAAATCCAGTGTACATGGATGACAGTGGCCACTTCAGGTGGCCACCATCAGATGGACTATCCTGGTCGTAACTAGAGTATGTCGTTTGCTACTTCCACCATTATTATAAAAAAGTACAAAATCGAAATACTAAGAAAAAAAGCATTAAGTATATAGTTATAATATTCATATATAATGAATACATTATGCTAAATTGAAAACGTTTTTGGAAACAGACCCATGAGACAATACACTTGATATAATAATACCATTATTATATGTACATGACGTATGTGTGCGTGTAAGTGCGTAAGATAATCATTGTTAAATATTATAAATGGTAATTCTCGTTAACAGTAATAAATGTCAATTTGGTGGTGCATTATGTGATTCATTTTCCCGTACTTGTATGACCAAACCCGGTCGTCATGTACTACTTTTGAGTACATAGCGTTAATGCTCATTTATATATTTCCTGCCTTAATAAATTGTATCAGTGCGTCATCTCTTTGTATCTTGTGTCATCTTAAACTTGATATCACGCAAAGAGCACAAGTTGATCTAATTGGCTTACATGCACTCAGTCACTTTAATGTAAAATTAGCAAATGCATGAATAAAAAGTTATAAAATTATATTTTAAATTTCATGTTTATCCTAATTGGTGCAATTGTTATTGTAGAGTCTCATTAAGTAATCATTAATTGTATATTAATAGTAAATCTTGATTTTATTTTTATATGAATTATCACCTTTAAGAACTAGGTACCCAAATATTTATGGATTATATTTTATGACTTTTATTCTCTACGGCGGGCCGTACATTTTTCAGATTATTTTCTGAAACTAATTAAATTCTAAAAAAATAACAAGTATTAGGTAAATAAAACTGCTAACAAAATAGATACAACAAAGAAATACGTAAACTGATTGAATAATGGGTTGTAATAAATCCTTGACGGAAAAAAAAATACAAAATAAACGTAAAAAGTAAACGGAAATGAGTACTCTTCTCGACACGGGGAAAAGTGGAAGTGTTTTTAATGATGGCAAAAAATTACTGCTCTAATTAGAGTAAGGTTGTGGAACAGAATAATGTTGTTTTTACAATTATTGTTTCAGGAAGAACTTAATATGCCTGCGTTTATAAAAAAACATCAATTATTCGTTTAAATTTATTCATTATGTTATGTACCTACTTATGTTTAAATGTTCAGAATTTTAAAGGTAGCAGAATCCTTCGTGGTTAGACTGCGGCGGCACCACTGCCTCGCAAGTTGCTGCGTTAAACAGCAGTATTAATGCGTTGCTGTTTAACTCCGTATCCGAGGCATTCCAGCTTAGTCCTCTGAGGCAGAAACGTATGTGGGCGATCTCAGTTAGAATTCTTACCTTATCTGGGGTTGAGGAATCGTGTCCAAGGGCGGTAGTTGCCACTTACCATCAGGTGGACTGCTAGCTCATTATTATTAACAAAAACTACCAGGTATTATTTAACAATTTTGATTGTTTTATTATGTATTGTGTTGAGTACATTCGTTATACTGTAAAATCAAGTTCAATTTATTATTACGGCAATTACTTATAATATGATTTAGATCAGAACAATTCACGTAGTAAAGAAATAATGAATCATAGGCCGGCACCGATGCATACGATGCTTTGATTGCACTCGTCTCATCCCGATGCGACCAGCTCAACCATCAAATTAAAATTCCCTACACTGTTAACTTACTGTATAGCCCACGTGAAATACTACAGCTAGACATCGTACTGTATATACGTTGATTCATGAAAAGTAGATAGTTGGTGGCGTTCAGAACTTCGCCGTTTAGTTCGTGATTTGAACTACTTATTTGTCAACTATGTTTGAATTTTGAATGTTATGCAACTACTCCTTTAATTTATTTTTATCTTTATTGAGATAACAGATTCAAAGTATTAAAAATGCAATATTTTGCGTCGTATATGTGATATTTAATTACTCCAATTTTAATCTGTGATCTAGAGGTATGCTCGAATATAGATACAGAAAGTGAAATT
>DWNY01002092.1:0-11536 GCA_018250635.1 Telegonus apastus | reverse complement strand
ACCATTTCAACAAAACACAGTATGTTACGTACTATACTAACTTTTAAAATGGTACCTACATCTCACCCGACTTTTAGGTTCAATTCCCAACTGAGCAAATACCTAAATGATTTTTATACGAATGCAGAATTTTATATTTAAATAAACGTATGTACGTTTTTTATATAAACTGTAATATTGATTTATTTTCTTAATTCATTAACATAATTAATTTTCTTATTGTAATCAATAGGTTAACTCAATGCAATTCTGTTCACGAAATCTATTTGCAAATTAAATGTAAAAAAAGTAAATAAAAATGTAGTAAAACGATGGACAAATTACAAAGGTTTAGTAAGACAAATCAAATTACAATAAATTAGGTTAGGTTAGGTTACCTTAAATTGATACGGGTTTGCCTTTCTAGATGCCTATCATTAAAGATTTAATACAATTAGGTACATATCTGTGCGAATGAACAGCATTGAGTGAGTACAGATTTAAAATTAAAGATTTATTTTTAAAACAATCCGTGTTTCCTTAAAATTGAAATACACTGATCTTAAAAATCGATTTCGATGAAATTAACTTGAAACGAAATTAACTTCAAGGACAAACTTTTGAATCCGACAGGTGGCACTATTGTCAACATATTTTTTGTGAGAAAACAAAGTTTTATCCGTACCTACATAGTATAACTACGTACTTAGTATAACATGAATTATATATTTTGCAATTAAATAAATAAATGATTATCGACAATGTATCCATTTAGAGGCCCTTGGCCTATGACGTCATGGCTCGGAGTGTGCGGTAGTAAGACCGATGTATCAATTAGCATAGTAATGGTCGGTAATGACCAGCTCTATTAGTCGTGTCGATATGTGGGAGGTATTATTTTAAAAGGATTTTCTTTGAAATTCCAATCTTGTTGTAAATGGTCAATTTTAGATTAGAGCATAATTATATTAATTGAATATAATCTCTACTTTGATTGTAATTTTTTAATTCGTTTGAAGTTAAAACTTTGATAGTTGCTTGTTGTAATATACCAATACCCTTTTCAGAATGAAAGAAAACAAGTGCCCAGCAGTGGGACAATATAAGTGGACACTGCTAAAAATAACAGGAAAAATTCAAAATTTATGATAACTCCATGAATAGAAGTGTGTACAACTATCGAACAAAATATTTTTGTAAAAGCTAAAACATACAATAAATGTATTATCGATAATCTTCAACGCGACATTCGAAACTAATGGAATTCCGTTTGAGGATTTAAAATAAAAACAGTCGTTACAAATTCACAAAACGTTTCGCATATGCAATTTCATTTTATAAAATCATCGCGATTTTATAAAACATACATTTTAGGGATTACACATTTATACCTTTTTTTTTACGAACAGTTTTTATTCGTTTCTCGAAAGTTTTCAATGTTTTTCTAATAAACAAAAAATTCCAAAAAAATACTGCTTTGTCTAGACTATACTAAAAGACAGCCATGCAGTGGACTGCATGGCTGTCTTATGTGTATGAGGTCGACCTTATAGTAAGTGAACACTGCCTTTCATGACCATCTGTAATCGACTTCAACCAATTATTATATTATTCCCCAAATTTTCAAGTTCACATCGTCACCAAAATTTATAATTAAGTATTTGACTAATTTTATGAATTTTATACCTAAACTCACTTTAATTATCAAGGTGACAATCAGACCATTTTAATGGGCGTATACAAAAAGCGATAGTAATGTCCGGCAATTACATTTCTTATGCCTACGAATTACCTATTAACAAGAAAACATTTATGATTTTAAACTTATATGATTGCGGAAACGAATCATTTTAATATGTAACGGGTACTCACGATACGTAGTTATAATTTCATTAATGTCGATATTTCGGCCCAGTTACACGGTTTGTAGTCACGGCGAAATAACAATGAGCAACCGTCATAATCAAAGCCAAAAATATATTATTTAAAGTAGATTATTTTTGAATGTCAATGATATTTATCTACCGCTTTTTCGCAGGGTGTTTCGTTATGGAGAAGAAGCGGCAAAAGAAACTCCATAACACACTTCTTTTCAAAGAGTGTTTTGTTACAATTTTAATTTAAACTTAAGGCATGCGGAGCTAGAAGCGCTTCAAACCACACAGCATCATCGGACAAGTAAACACTTGGTCTATAGTACGGTTTTCTACATACGTTTGTTTAATGACTTGTTTACTGTGAGATTCGTGATATGAAGCGGTATTTATAGTAATAGCAATGCAATTCGTCGACAAGCACTAGTGGAAGATTAATTTATCTATCCTACGTCTAGTTCGTTTAACGATCTAAACGTATATTAAAAAGAAAACATAATTACATGCGATGTAGAGCCGATCCTAGCCTTTTTACACTTTTTTACTTTTTAAATCGGTTAGCGATTTGCCACGGATCTCTATAGGCTAAACAGAAATGAGCGGTGTAATTCTCGCAACTATTACAGCTAGGCTAGAATATTAACCACCGTATATTTACCATACAGTTATTGCGCCTATTAATCTGGCTAGATCTACGCTAGCCTGCGGTGCCCCTTCGACGATTATGTCCGTAATACAGGCGCCTATTAGAGATGTTAAAATTACACCTCACTCGTGGCTAAATACTAAGACTTCGTGTTTAGTGCACACGACACGGCCACGATATTTTATTTTCTTTCGGGTTTATTAACGGTGGATGTAGGTTATGTACAATCATTATACAAGAATGTTCTGAGAAGTAAACGGCCTTTTTCAGATAATTAATTTAACAATGACTGACTTTTTAATCACGGAAAGGATAGAATCGCTTTTGCTGAATTACTTTAAAAGCAAAAACGGAAAGTTTGTTCAGCTATTTTTCTTCATGGTGATAGTTTGTGCCTGACAATATGTTTTATATTTTTAATATCCACGAGATCAAAATATTTTCATTTAAATATAGCTCCAATAATATACATTTTAGTTTCATATTTGACGACTCATACAGTGTTACTATTAAGGATGATAGTAATGATGTTTTCTTAGTAATTATGTGTTTTACACCATTTTATTTATTAATTGTTTATTATTAAAAAGAACAGCTGCGCACTAATTACAATATGCACTTTTTAACAATCACACTTGTTATCAATGCAATTAACAAATTTGTAATTTGTTTGTTTAAATTGTTTGTAACATCGATGTTAATGGTAACGATTCCACCGTATCTACCTCCTCTATAATAGAGTTCTTTTATAAGTAGGTACAGTCTCTCACTAATAGGAAGTCATTGCAAATCCCGCTACTCGCCGGTAGTAATAATTAAGCGCCGACTTAAACTAATCGGTCATCATACATAATTATATCGACACTTCTACCGGGAAGACGTCGAATGTAAACCACGTACATATTAAACCAAGCGAAATACGTGGGCGATTGAACACGAAATGAATTATCGATATTTTATGCCGGCAAGCTGACATGTTAATTAGAACCGCGCTAAACAATGGCCGATTTAGATCGATTCAATATTATTTACGACGTCGACCAGTAAAAGAATGTTTGAATTCGTTGATTCAGAATTATAGTGACATCTTGATGTTAATGTTGTGTTATCTAGATTTATTTTTATTTTAATAAGTAGGTGTGATGTTGTTTTGTAATACGCTTATATTAAAGCTCTGAGAGTTTGGTATATAGAACAAATTAACGTTATACCTAACTCTTAGACTCTTATACGTATTATCCATGACTATAAAGGTACATACGTACATACATACTATACAACCGAATGCATTAACTTTGAGAAGTCTACGACACAGACCATCCCTAAAATAAAACTAATTAGGCTGTGTTGTCGTTGTTTAAAACCATCGAGATACATACATATACTAAAGTACTAGAGAAACTACTTCAAACATAGGTAAATCGTGTTCTTTTTGTAATTTATAACTTAAAGTCGCTAAAGCGCTGAAGAATGATGATACCATCTAAGGTACCCTTCAAAACTGCAACGCTTGGTTTGCTACAAAGGGGTATGCAATGAATGCGTGTCACCCGCTTAGACTATGATGCGCTCGCATCTGCCGCAGTTGAACGGGACACAACGGTGGTATATAGTCTTCTCTAGTACTTCAGTACATAGTATCTCAATATTAAAACCAAATAAAACCTAATAGTATGTCTCATAAACAGTACCTACTGTTTACAAAAGCTCCTATTCTGCGAAGTACTTAACCTACTTATAAGACAAAGGTTATCCGCACAACTCACTTCTTCTTTAGCAGGTACTAGCTCTTAGTAGGCGCGGTTTTAGCTCTCAAAAAAGATTGTGGACACAGCCAACAGAATATAAAATTTGACGGCGATTCTAAAACAAAAATATTTTTCACAAGCATAATCTAAAACAAAAAGATCTCTACAATTTAATGGCGAAACAAAAAAATATCCCCCTAAATACTCCAAAAAATGGTACTTATCCTGATATAAAACCCCTTAATGATATTAGGCCCAATACAGCTTGATTTATTCCTGGCTTAGTTCCCTTTTGCTCTTTTTATCAATAACTAAGTCTGTCAATGTACTTTCATATCAACATTTATTCACATATCATAAAAGGCATCCGTCGGTACCGGTTATTACTGGATCGCCATTAAACCTTATCGGAAGGCGTTGCGTTTTAAAAATTACCGACATAGATTCGCTAACGCATGCTTACATCCACCGCCTCCGCAAATAAGCTTCAGTATAACAGACTTCTGGGCTTCGTATTCCACTTTCTCTTGTCAACTTAGGTCAGCTTCCTATTCAAGTTTTCAGGCATATCATAATCAAATTCATCATGTTATTTCTAAATATAAATAAAAAAATATATAGAAATAAAACTCTAAAAACTGTAAAAAACTAAGTTAATCATTATAAGAGAAACTGTTATGTTTAAAAAGAAGAACAATTTAAAAAGTAATAACCAAGAAATTAGGAAACATTTAGATATGTATCAAATGCATATTCAGAATATGTAAATGCAACGCGATTGGAGTGAAGTGGCGCTATTATAAAATTCTGCCAAACGCTACTAAAAGCCTTTTTACATCGTTTTATAATAGGGGTTAGTAGAGAAACTATAGAACAATAACGTTTAATTCTTCATTTAAATAATCGTACTAAAATCTCGTGCGATTTGGTTGCAGAAATGATACCTACTACATATAATATAGATAATGATATATTACAGTTCATACCTGCTTATGATAGAGTGAGAGTTTAATCAAAAAAGATTCGACCACTCTTAGTAGTTCGACAAAACTTATTTTTTTTCTTTTGAAATAATCTTGGAGATGCTATCGAGCGTGTGTACTTTGAAAAGATAAAATAAATAAAAGACAAGGTTCAAAAATACGTAGTTATAATTGTCGACTGTTTTGTGTATGTACCGATACCTTCAGCTATGGAGAATTGTAGTTTTTTCACTTGAGAGGACTATGTTAGCCCATGTATATATCTATAAAAATAAATAAAATTGAAGTGGCTGTTTGTAATGTCAAAATAACAACTTCTTACTAAATGCATATGAAAGTAGATAAGGTACCTATAACAGAAATACAATTATAAAAAGTTTTGTCTATCTTTCTGTCTGTCGGTCTTTCTGTCTGTCGGTTTGGCTGAAGTAATCTTCTGAACGGCTGGGCCAATTTTGACGGGACTTTCACTGGAAGATAGCTAAATCTCTAAGGCGTAACTTGGGCTAATTTTCTCTAAGGCGTAGCTTGGCTTTAATTTTTGAAAAACGTCTTAGCGCGCGCTCCACGCGCAAAGCAGTCACCCTCGCAGCATTTGCCTTAAACCAGAGGCATTGCCAATTCATCGCTGGCATTGAAAAAGAGCTGTGTTTGCCCATTTTTTAAAAGTCATCTTGTAGCGCTCCGGTAATACCTCGAAAGGTAGCTAATTTCATACTTTGTATGTATGTGCATAAAATAACGATCATTAAAGACAAAACAACACAAGTCTCCAAGCGTAGAACTTGAAGATAACTTTAAATGTTGAGTCATATTCTATGCTGTTTCTAAAATAACTACTTATTAGCTTTTCTTAGTTAATAAACTTACTCAAGTTTCCTAAGTTAATATTCAAAGAAATTATTTGTGGTCTTAAGGCTTGTAAGTAGATACATAATTATTTACCGACATTTTCTAATATCATAGTGATCATAGATTTATATATCTATGATATGGTTATCATTAATTCTGCCGAAACAGTCAATGGCAGAATTATCTCAGTTTAATACTAAGTCAGGCAAAAGACAGTCAATACAAGGAAACAATTATTCAAAGTCGAAAATCCTGCAAAACCGTAACTGGGTCGCATTACTTACTTGAAGATCTATTCAGCATTTTGGCCGATGCTTGACAAAAACTGATAGGTACTTCCCGTTTCATCGGGATATTGCTCGGAAAACTACTAATCAGTATTAAGATTTCCTTCCATTTATCTTCCGTAAAAACTATTGTCAGTCTCTGTGAGAAAAGAAAATAATTAATTCAGGACTTAACCCAGCGAGCGCTTCACCATAATTTATTACTTGGAGAACGAACAAAATAACTCTTAAACAGTTTAGTACGCCAAGACGTTAATGTAATACTACTTACAACGAAAATGCCGTTGCAACTACGTTTTCTGAAGGAAATACTGAATTTAAAAGACCTTCACAAGACAAGCTTATTATCATCTATAACATTATTTGGTTATAGTCGATATTCTGATTGAAGTTAACTGAATTAAATAATAAAATAAATTATTTTAAAATGAGCAAACTTAAAAATAGTTAAGTACTACATTTTCATGTCGTACTTACAAATAAGCGTCTTTGAAAAGCCGCGTAGAGCAGTCTAACGCGCAGTTGGTCCGGGTTCGATAGCCGGCCAAACAGATATTTGAATGATGAATTTAGATTTGTATTTTGTGTCTCAGTGTTCGTGTCCCTGTATTTAAGTGTGTGTCTCCATGGCACACACGGCACGAAAAAATCCTAGTGTGTGCTACGTGTACCTATATAAATCGTTTTTATATTAATGTAATAACAAATTACGAAATGTCGATTTAATTATTATTTTATATTGATAGCAATTAGGTGTATAAATTTACATGGATCGCCTCATTGACCAGACGGCAATTAGCAGTAAACGATACATGCAGGATTATTTATTACTAATTTGGTGTCCTATAATCTCAATTAATTGATATAGTATTAATCAATTATGGGTTTTATGAGGCGATAATTCACTTGGTGTATGTGCAGAGTAGGTTTCCTTTAAAGCGGCTGAGCAAGGGAATACAAAATGAAACTATCGCATAATCTCGGATTGATTTCTTAACTGAAAACCTTCGACCAACACTACCGAAGCTGAAGAATCAATAATATCGAAGCTGAAATCACTCAATTGAGTAATGGTTATTGCATTACGTTTACGAAAGAGCTTATTGAGTAGGACACTTTGCGTATAGATACGTATGTAGGTAGGTATTTCATGAATTAAGTAGGTATCTAGTTCTCTTACTCTGGTCGTAGGTAGCTTTAGCTTTTCTAAGGAGGCTTAACTTCAGTCTTGTTAAGCGTAGCTATAGCTTTGTTAAGGGGAGGGCATCCATTGTCGAAAAATGTGATCGATCAGTTTTTGAAATTTCATTTCACATTATGCTAAGGGTCTGGAATAAATAGACTTCTATATTGGTCGACAAAAAAAAAACAAAAATAATCACTAGTAGCCCAAGAGGGTCGATGTTCTAAAGATATTTTTTATATATAGGTGGTCCGACTCCGGCGGTACCACCACTACACCTATTTTTGCCCAATAACAGCAGTGTTTAACGCTGATTCCTAGCAGCACTAACTGCTGATATTATTAACGTAGCATGCTCCTGGCCGTCCGAGAACCGACGATCCGAGGCGTTTCACCTTAATTCTCAAGGGTAGCAACGCATCTGTAGTCAACCTTAGGTAGGTTAGGTATCCTCAGATCTTATCTGGGGTTAATTACAGATGTCCATTGTCGGCAGAGGCCACTTACCATCACCTGATAGCCCCTAATCAACCTCATCGAGCATACAGTCCACCTGGACTTAGTCCCTTTTTATGCATTCAATTACACGTGCTGTTCTACTTGCATTTTATAACTATATTTGTTAAAGTGTCACTTTTTGTACAAGTGTTTGTATATCACGCGATGAGTGCCACGAAAATACACCAATTGTCTTATTACTAACCTATCTACGTTTCTTTACTAGCATATTAATATGGGTGTAAGCATAGATATATAATCCTTCTGATGTAGGGGTGTAAGAATTTAACTGCAACAAAGAAGGTAGGTAGATAATACAAGTCGAAAATAATTGGTTTTATACCTACAATGTTGGAGTACCTATATAATGAAAGGCCGCTGCTCCGTCAGCCTCGCTTAATGATAACGTTTGATATTCGCCTGATATTAACTGATTGGCTTTATAACTTCACTACACAGTTGCAAGTATATACTCGAAACTGTAGGTATATATTGGTTGCTCGGAGTCTGCCTTTTATCAATTTTTTGCAATAGTTTCGACCCAACAATGTCTAGCTATTCTTTGTTATTTCAATAATGATCAGTCTAATTATATATCGATAGATTTAATCTAAAAAAACTTACTAACGGAAAATCAATAGTTATATTGGTAATATGGAAAGTTTATTTCTTTCACAGCGATACTATATGTTGTATAGTTATATGTTGTTTAATTAAATTTCTGCATTGTGAGCTATTGATAGTTTATCGATAAACTATCGATATTCGATTATCGATCGGCAATACCAATCTATAATCATTTGGAAAGAATCAAGACACTTGATATTCCTGCATATTATAATAATGACCACACACGTCCCAGTTTATGATCCACTTTGAAGATAACCTTTCAAAAGCTTGAACCTAGATTTTAAATTTATATATAAATTTTCTTCACACCTTTATTTTTAGGCAATAGCTACTACATTTTTTTATATAAAATAAATTCTACTTATTAAAGGTTTGTTGTTTGTCGAGATATTTTATTGCAAGAAATTACCGCCACCTAGAGTATTAGGACAAAAAAAGGTTCATGATTATAAATAGGGCTGAAGATAATACTTTTTATTGTTATAGATAAGTACCTGTATCCAGATTAATCCTTGTTTTTGTGCTTTTTTCCACAATCAGAAACAAGAACTATAAAACTCAGTCTGAATCTATAGGCATAGTTTGAATATAAAACCAGTCACTTCTATTTCTGTCTTCTAACATTCTAGTTCCGTGTTCAGGTTTGAAAGGTGTAGATAAGGTAAACGAAGCTATTCGCCCACAAACTAAGCTACTTCAGAATCATCAGAATCAACACATCTTAATTGTTAGTCTTGGTACAGTGGTCGCAGTAATCAACTTCGTAATTGTGGCATGCTTTCCAATCTACCACTATTTTTCTCTGACCACCTTTTTGGTACACCTACGTAGTGTTGCGTCTACTGCAATCTTAATCAGATATCACGAGTCATTAAACTTTATACCAGTGTTTCATACTTTTCGTTTCGTAATTTGGATGCTTGATTAAATGTAGACAAAGGAAAAGTAGTAAGCATATTACTTACTGCAAACGTCGTTTTATAAGAAAGTCATTAAACTTCAAAGAGATGATGAATGGAGACAGACAGCATTCCAATTCAATCTTAAGATAATAATAACTAAGAAAGGGTCCAGAAATAAAACTCACATCATAATTAAATGTAGTTAAGTGTATTAGCAACGTTGGTACATGAGATTACTGAATAATACTGTCGTGGATAATGCAACGATGTTCTCAAAACACCATAACAATGTGTCCCGTAGTACTTAGTACAAAATGTATTTCACCGATAAAAATGTGCACGCTCTAAGTTGCAACTTACAATAAGTCAATACAAGTAATACAACGCCTCTATTACATCTATAAATTCAATAACTGATTAATATTAAGGACACTACCGATAAATATAAAAACGTGAGCATTCATACACATAGGAGATTCTCTTAATTAATTTAACATTCGACTAGTTAGAGACATACATGCGTCTCAGTAAGGGACTTGCTTCACCGACACTGGGTAGCGAGTAAGATGGAACGAGAAAATATTTATGGCGACAAATCTCAACGAACGTGGTCACAATCTCTATAATACAAAAAGAAATTGAAATAGAACACGATCGTTGTCATAGTCAAGTACAATATTAAAACCCTACTTTTACATAAAAGTAGCAATCGAGCACACAGTATACTTGATGGTAAGTGGTCACTAGTGACATCTATAACAACCTCCATATTGCTCAAGAATTTTATCTTAAGTCGACATCAGATGCGCTACCACTTCTAAGAAAAAAGATGGTCGCATCAAATGTAAGTAAGCCGTCATTCTAACTATTTCTACCAACTGATTCTATATAGGTTAAAAATGGTACCTTTCCGCCCATCTCATTGTATCAATTATATTAATATTCTATTTTTTCTTCTGTCTATAGTGTGCCATATTACAAGACATAGTTAAAAGTTGAGTGTTAATTAATTAACTTTATCACATTTTCATTTCATCGTTCATCGCTAGTCGCTTACCCGGTAGCGGTGAAACAATCCTATAACGCAAGGAATAATCCGTAAATCCATTAGCGTTCCAAACCGCATCCATCCAAACACCATTCGTTTGCCAGGTTCGCTACTAAAACAGATAAAAAATCCCCTACAACGCTATAAATTTAATTACTAACAATGCCTAGTACCCAATTATATTATTCGGTAAAAAATACTAACTACAACTGCTTGTGAATCATCTAACGGGGATATTTATCCGTAAAACTTTGAAGCCACGGTCAACGAAATCAATCATGGTAAACACTTAACCCTTTATATTGTAACACGAATGTAATTCACGACAAATTGGTAAAAATTTCAAAAAACTTTAATTCCATTTTGAGTCTCTTTACATTGTGCAAATCCATATTTCTATAGTCGAGTTTGGATAATTCGAGCAAATACTTGTTGTACGCACCTAGGGATGTAGGCCCTTAAAAATAGCTATGTCTTCGAAAAATGCAACTAAGTGCTGAAATAAAATATACCAACCAACAAAAATAAATACGACAATAAAAAAATAAATAAAGGAAACCAAAAGAAAAACACAAAATAAAAATCATTCATTTAATTTTTCTGTGAAGTGTGTATAATATAATTTGTTTATGTAAGAGAGAATATTTTCTATTAAAATCTACATACAACATGACATAAGACAAACTATTTAACACTAATAATGTCGCAACGACAAACAAAGACTGTATTTGTTAAATAATTTTCATAATAAAATTTCAAAAATATAAATAATCGAGTATTACTGTTCCAACAACTCTATACTGCCTACGGTTGACCATAGACATTAATATAATATTTTAATTGTGGTGTTACACTAAGAAGACTTCATATATTATGCTGAAGTCTTATATAATATAATATTAATTA
>DWNY01002091.1:0-11541 GCA_018250635.1 Telegonus apastus | reverse complement strand
ATAGTAACTCTGTGGTTCTGCTATCATTTTGCACTCCAAAACGTCACATTTAAGGATATTCTCAATTTTTTACTTAAATTTTATTACACGCAAAACAAAAATGACGTGTTTCAATGACCGACAAACGTTGACGTTAAGCATGCTTAGCAGTCCAGTATGGTAGTCGTTGCGATCTGCCCATTTATCATTTCCACATTTTTTTTTTTATTTCGTGCTTGATATAATCTTTGGTTCTTGCTGGTATACATACGGCCTCTTGTTTACCAACCGGTAAAAAAATTTGACAAACTTGACAAAGTCAGATAAGTTTGTTATTGTCTATGAATGTCAATTGTTAAATTTGATGTGTCAAATCGTCATTAATCGTCAAACTCGTTGATACTTTATTGAAATTTCAGCAATTTGCAATAATAAAATCTTATTAATTTTGTTTTAGGCTCTGAAACAGAATCAGAAGTGTAATATTGTGAAGTTAGGATAATAAGTTTTTTAATAATTAAATTGTCGAAACTTAGTTTTTTTAACCCTACACTTTTATTTCTAGTTTGTTACTTAAGTTCATGAATATCAAATAATCAGCTATATATCTTACAAGTTTTTCCACTGCATCAACCACAAGTATGGCTACGGAATTAAAAGAACTCTGCCAGCTATTATTTCCAAATTCAACTACAGGTAAAAATACAGTCTATATCATAATTGCAATAGTTTAGATATTTTATTTACTGACATTTTATAAATATAATGTATATGTATGTATGGATGTGTATTTATAAATGTAAATGTATTTATAAATACACATTTAACATCACTGTCACTAAAAATACATTTGTATTTTCATAAAAATGAGCAGTTTCCTTTAATTTGACATGTATAGATTGTTAAAATAAGGGCAATAATAGAGTGAACTCATTCCATTTCTGGTAAGGGAAAATTTGTTTTAATAATAGTTTTAGTTTTTATTAAAATTGGCTTCGTAACTCCTTTCAGCATTTTTTGATATACCTTATAGTTTCGTATTTCTCCATCCATGCACATTTGAAAAATTCACACTGTATATAAAATAAACAGATATTGCCATAAAACAAATATAAGAAAAGTCCACCTTTATGCACCATTCAACTCCTGATTACACCTCTTTTTGCCTATTAGTACAGCAGTGATGAGCACCATTACATTCTGATTAGTAGAGTCTGGTAAGAGTGCTATTGAGGTTTTTCAAATCAGCACTCATGAGGGCTATCCCTGCAATAGCAACGCAATTCTTTCTGACCTCAGGTAGGAGCCCAGTTCTACTTGGGGTTAAATACAGATGTCCATAGTAGTCTGGCAGTAGTCACTTACTATTAGGTTAATTAAGTGGATATGCCTGTGCTTGGTTATTTGTGGGAGTCCAAGCTTTAGATAAGTTGTGTTTAATATTTCCAGAAAATGCAGACTATTTCAGTGATGTAACTGATTATATAAAAAAATTGGGATCTCAAAACTGGGAGCATATCCGCAAAGAACCAGAAAGATTGACTGAAGAGATGAGCCACCTCACTGAACAGACCCAGGATCTTGCATTCACTAACTACAAAACGTTTGTGGAAACTGCAGAGATTTCACAAACTATTATGAAGGATTTAGGAAAGTCCAAAAGCTCTGTGGCAACTGTACTGGATACAATGCCCGCCTTTGTAGAGGAATGTGAGGGTTTCTCACAAATGGCTGGTAACATCATTCAAGAAAAAAAGTAAGGATGTCCTCATATAACATGTACATCAATATGAATAGTAGGAATTTTAAATATTTGAGATTGAAGTTAGCGATTATTAGTTTAGTTCATAACTTTTAGTAAATCATTGAATAGAAAAGGTGTATTTTTCGAAAATGCGCAAATTATTTACATAACAGTGTATTAATATTTCTTTTGAATTTATCTATTTACAGACATTTTTACTGCCAAGCCGTTTAAACCTGTCTTATGTTTTTTGTTTTTCAGACGATTTAGCAGTGTCCGCAACCAAAGTGATAAGCTTCTAGAGCTTTTGGAATTACCCTCCCTGATGCGAGAGGCACTCAATGCAGAGGATTATGAGAGTGCTTTGGATATTTTTACTTTTGTTCGCAATCTATCAAAGAGATATTCAGAGATACCTATAATACAGGTGTACATTTACTCAGCTTTTTATGTTTGAATTTTTTTAGTATCACTTGAAAATCCTTGAATAATTTTGATCTGAACGAATTTCCTATATTATCAATCATTGATGTTAAAATTTCCTTTTCAGAATACTACATCAGAAATAATGACCCTCTGGTTTGAGACGCTGTACCATCTATTTAACCAGCTTCGTTATGATTTGCCACTACCTCAATGTCTACAGGTAATAAAACTTATTGTGAAAAACATTACTGTGATGTTACTTTTTTTAAGTGTCATCTTGTAATTGTTTTATTAGATTTTAGGATATCTGCGTCGTGCAAACACAGTCTTCAAATCCACAGAAGATGAGTATAGTCGTATGCACTTGTTGGGTAATAAAGGTAGTAATGCAGTGATGTCAGATGGTCTTCATTTACATTTTCTAAAGGCAAGGAATGCGTGGTTTGAAAAGGCCCTTGAAGATGCAAAAAACACAGAATGTAAGTTTAAAAAAATTTACATTTGAAGCTGTTACATTTTGCCATACTTTTCTGTGTAATGTACTCATCAAAGTCATCAACTATAAATATGATTGCAGCTTCTGAAAAACTATTACGGAAAATCGTGGAACTGCACAGGATTCATATCTTTAATGTTTTAACACAACACAAGTCTATATTCTTATCAGACTCCCAAGATGCGAAAGTGAAAGATGATGAACTAAATGGAACCAGTGCATTGTCATGTTGGCTTAAACAAAAGGTAAAATCATAACATGGTATTTATATTAATGCTGATGGGCTATTAAAAGATTGGGGTTATAGAATTTACCTTAATACAGACAACATACATACAAACAATACAGTGTCAAGCCACTGGTAGAGATTCTATTCCATTTTTCAGATTCAAAGGTAATGGTAATTTTCTTTATACCCTCCAGTGGGATTTCTTTTATAATATAGAAGTGTATAGTTTTGCACCAGACAAAATCCAAGTGCAATACTTGGATATAAATTATACTACTTGAGCCATATAGTTTTTTAAATGTGTTTCATTTAATTTATTTTGTTATTGCTTATCTTTGCAGGTAGAAGTGTTGGCTCAAATATTAGATCAAGACATACTTAGAGAAGATGAATCGAGTTTTGAATCATTACTGAACCAATGCATGTATCTATGTCTATCTTTTGGAAGAGTTGGAGCTGATTTAAGATGTGTGCTGACTCCATTATTTCGAAATAATATTATTACGCAATTCCATACTAGTATGGATAAAGTTGATAGCCAATTTGAAATTCAAATGAGATCATATAAGGTTTCTACAATTAAGAATGTACCGAGACCTGTTAACGAAAACATGGCTTCAGGGCCTCCAGAGAATTTACTGGACTACTATCCTCTAGCAGAGTACTGTAATGGTTTATTGATGGCATTAAATTCACTAAGAGTTACAGCACCATTGAACATTGTTAAAAAAGTGTATAATTCATTTCGGAAATCTTTTGAAAAGGCTACACAAATTTTGATTTCCTTCTATCACAAGGAACAACAGGCCTTCACTGATATTGAGAGGCAGAATTTTGTATCTCTCTGCGTTTGCTACTCAGAAGATTTAGTTCCGTATATCACAAAATGCCTTTCTCAATCATTCCCACCAACTCAAATAGCAGAGCTTCTAGGCGTAACGTTGACCAATTTGCAAGAGAGCAAAATATTGCAAATAGATCAAATTGAAATTTGTAGGCCATTGAATGTAATCACGGGGCTAGTAATGGGTTAATATTCATGTAATAAAACTATGTTATTTATATATAAAAAATATTTATCGTTTTATTATTGTTTTCATTTAGATCATATTTCTTTTATGGCTCAGTAACAGTTGTTAACTTTTTTATTTATCAAAGTTATTAACTGTTATTGAGCCTTTTTTGATGTATAAACATCTGAGAATAAATCAAATTAAAGTTCATTAAACTGGTTTACGTTAACCAGTATTATAAAGGCTAACTCAATGCGAATTATTGAAATAATATTGTTTTTATACAAATATAGTTAAACACATGAAATAAAAGCGTAAATTAATATAAAAATTTAATCTTCTTACAAAATGTATGTAATGTTTTCTCATAAACATAGCTTAAGGCACCGCCTTCTTAGGGACTAAGATTGAAATAGCAACAATATAAAGGAATGGTTATAAATGATTTATAAACTAAAGTCAAATTTTATTTCGTGAGACAAAACTGGTATTAATTAAAAAAGATTCGGACGAATTGTAAACCTCTTATTTTGAAGTCGGTTAAAAATATTTTTTTATTGCACTAAAGTCACTACAAACAATACAGAATGATTCTAAAAACCTTGTGATTTACATTGATCAAAAAATTAACAAATGTCGGTCAATTATGCAGTATCAAAGCTTGATCAACATTTAAAATTGAGTATCAAAATCAGACATAACCATTGCTATCTTATTGGTTATACTATACAACATTAACTTTTCTATGTCACTTAAAGTGATTAATTTTATTGTGGATCATCTGAATGTTAGTAGAAGAATATGTAACGTTCATTGTAAATATTTTTTAGACACGAAAAAGGAGTTGCATTTTATATAAAAATATTTAAAATCATGACACATTTATTTAATGTTGCACTGTACAGTATTTTAACAAATAATAAATATATTCACAAGCTAGTGACACAATATCTAGACATTTTAAAACTGGCAGTTTTGTCCTACAAACTTAAAATAAGACTTCAGTAGGTACTAAGCACTAGGAAAATCTTATTTTCTTAACACGCGATTTCCCGTCATCGTTCCGGGAAACTTCATAGAAGTGAGAAACTTTATCAATATTTCCTAGAGACTCAATAAATTCTCTGTCATGTGTGATAATGATAAACATGAAGTTCTTCTGCGTCATTCGTTCTTGTACTATTTCACCCAACGCTGAACACAGACTTTTAATATTCTCTTCATCTAAGTTTGTTGTTGGCTCATCCAGCGCTAAGATACCAAACCTGAAATATTATGATCCAAATTATAGTAATAAAAATAAGTAAAATAAATTTCATTACCATTTTATATATTTTAAAACACCAAACTTTAGTTCAATTTCATTCTGCTTCTATGTCAAATTGTGCCCAATTTAATACCATATAATGTGGTCTAATTACTTTAAGCAGTTTTTCTAAACAAAATGTGCTATTATTTATTTAATTTTTCTTTTTTCATTATTAATATGAATAGCATGGAAATTTGCTCTCACCTTGAACTAAATGTTTCAGCGAGAGCCAGTCTAATAATGAGACAGGCGAGAACTTTTTGACCTGCACTGCAGCGCCCTCTCATGTCAATTTCTACACCGTTCTTGGACTGGACAACTCTATAATTAAAACATATTATTAGTAGAAAGAGATTATAGGTATCTCTACCACATATTCATGTCTCAGGTTTTTGCTATATAACAGGGAAGCATGAAAAAAATTCAATTGAGTAGGGATGTGTGTGTGTGTGTGAGTAACACATGTTTGTCCTGTTAAAAATGAAAAAGTTTTCATATGTGAATGTATGTTATATGATAATGTTTGCAAGTAAATTGAGTATGTTTTGCTCAGAGAGAAAACACCATCACACCTATTTCTGATGTGAAGCATTTTTCGATTTGGTTGCCGGCTCATCCTATTGTCATTGAAGTAGATGCGACCATCGCAGTCTGTGGAAAACTTCATACAGAATTACTGTTTTATTTGAAGTTTCTTGATGTCCATAGTCGGCTATGATCATTTAGCATCAAGCTGACATGTGGTCAGTTTGATGCTCAATCTTATAAGAAACAAAAAAAAAATGTAATATTGATAACCAAATTGCTTACCTATAATCATATTTACGGCGTTCGGAATCGGCGGTCATACCTCCTTCAGTCTTGATCTCAATATAATCAATATCATTTCCTCTATATATCTTCCTCCACATTTGTCTGCAAAAAGAAATGTTACGCTTATGAGTGTCACCAGTCAAAAAAATGTTCGCAAGTGTATGTGCAGTCTGTAGATTGTCACTTGTACCAGTGTGTACTAAAAAGCCCACTAATGGGTTGACTATGAAATACTTTGCTGTGCATATTGGTGATTGCAGTTTATGAATAATCTTATAGGTAGATTACTGCTTTTTTCTCTACATTTAATCTTTAGTACGGATATTATGGGGCTCCGAAACCGTACCCGCATCCGATTTAAAAGAATCGGACAATTTCGGATAGGGGTGGAGTTCAAATATAACACAAACTTACCGGTTTTCACCCGGCAGAGCCGACATAATAACCGCAAACGTTTCTTAATTGCAAATTAATTAAGTCATTACATCGTTGCATTTTATTTTCTTTTCACTATTCATTAAAAATCATCTATTCGTAACCGAAACTATCCGGAACAATCGCATAATCGGAAATAATTTCATATCTGTTTTTCACATACCCATATTCAGATAAAAAAAATTCATATCCATAACATCCTTAATCTTTAGTTATCTTACGCTACTAGTTCATCATAATTACCTTATAATCAGATTGATATTTTCCATCTTCTCTCGATGGAACTCCATTAGACACTTCTCTAACGCCACAGAGTAGTCCCTGATGTCTTTATCTATTGCTTTTGTGACATGCAACTTGTAGAACGCTTGCCTATATTTAGTTTCCACATTTTTCTTCATTGATTTATTTAAATCAGCTTTGCTTCGTTTTAGTTGTTCCTAGAATATTAAATTAAACTTTCATATCAAAGCAAAAGTGATAGAATAAGTATGGTTCGAACAAAGTGGTATTGTCACTGTACAGTGTTTTTTTGTTCAGTCATCAGTAATCTGTGATCAGTTTCAGGAAGTATGCCTTTTTATGATGATGATTGTGTGTTGATGTTGAGTTGATGAGATAGGTGTGGTGGTATCCACACCTATCTATTTCTTATAACTGGTGTTAAGCGCTTCTGTGGTCTGGTCTGAAGACTGTGATAAAGGAGACATACTTATCCGAGGCATTTGAACTTAGTCCTCAGGGGTAGGAACGCATCTGTTGTCAACCTTAAGGACTTTGATCTGGTGTTAATTACATATATCCATGGGCGGCAGTGGCCACTAAACATACTGTGCACATTCGGTGCACAATTATCATCAGTTGGACTTCATACTCGTTTACTAGTTAAATGTAAAGTCTAGCGTACACTAAAGTCGAAACGCGTCGCATTGAAGCGAGTAAAGTCGAGTCGCATTTATTAATTGTACATTACATAAGTCCTTTAGTCGTCATCTAGTGGACAAAGGGCTTTATTTATCTTACCTTAAGTTCCCGCAAGCTTCCTTCATTCTGAGCCTTCTCCCTGAACAACCTGGTTTGTTGCTGGAGCAATGGCTCCTTTTCTGCGATCATTTCAACACTGACTCCACTGAGTTTCTCATTGATATTCTTTAATTCTTCCTCGTGCTTTGTTATCCCCGCCAGAGCTGTTAGCAGCTTTAGATTGTCATCTAAGTTGCGTTTGTAAATCTGGCGAGAACAATCAATATAAAAATCTATTTGAAATGGCTAAATTACAAGCTACTTCTACTATTATAATTATAATAGCGCATTATAATCAAAACTTTTTCAAAATTCAGTGTTTCAATCGTTTCGAACCGTCTAGGACGCAGCGGAAATTAAATATTGGCGAACAAAAAAACAACCGTATTCGTACGTATTTTTATTTTGGTCTCTTATTATAAAATATAAAAATATATAATACGAAGTTGCTATAATTTATAAGATTTTGTCTTTATTCAAATGTGTCGTCGCGGGCCGTCATCGCCTACGCCTCTCTCTGTCTAAAAGTTTTTTTAATGTTCTGCATTAAATATAAAATCCACAAGTTAATAACCCTATTTCTTTACCCCTATTTAACCCTAAGAATTTAACACTGAGAACTTACCCATTAACAGTGAGAGAATTGAGTATGACAAAGATCAAGTATCTTAAAAGTAATATCGTACCTCTTGTCGCGCGACCTCATCTTTTAGAGTATCAATCCGTTTGGTGAGCGTGTCACGGTCGATCATGATTTGTTTCTGTTTATCCATTAGTTTGTCGTTTGCTTTTTTAATTTTCTCAATCTCGTTCGGTATATTTTTGTCCAAATGTTGCTTAATTTCCTTCTGTACAGTTTCCACTTTATCAAATGCATGCACCACTTTCATTATGTAGTTGTTTTTGACATCAATTTCACCCCTTAAAGTATAACATTATGTTACCGGTGTAAGGTTAACAAATAACAATATAAATTAATTATTGTTTACTTTGACAATGAAGGAAAACAGATTTCTTTTAAAAAAGGCGTATGCGTTTGTGTGCGTGCGGGTACTGAGGTCTATCAATTTACGCTTGGCTTGTTTTGTCAAACCACAAAGGGTTCTATAGCCTTTAAAGGAATAATTAATGAATTGTATAATGTGAAAAAATATTTACAAAAAAAACCAACCTATTTTTCTTGACTACTTCATTCTTAGATTCCTCCTTTTCTTTCAGCACCGCTTCGAGAGGTTCTGTTCCATCCTTAAGTTCTTTCAATTCTTCGATAAATTTCTCCTTATCTGCTTCAAGTTGCTTCTGTGTTTCTTGCAAGTTGTATAACTCTTGAATCTGTGAAAGGCAGATATGTACAACACAAATTATATTACATGAAAATAATAAGTTTGTTTTGAAAATTCAATTCAATCCATTCAAAATGAAAAGTTGTTTATATAGCCACACAAAAGAATAACACACACAAAGACGCGCAAACAACATATACAGACAAACACAAATACCCAGCACACAAATCTAAATTCATCATTTAGATATCTGGCCAAGACATTACGGGATTTTTAAACGCGAGTGAAACCGCGGGATTCATCTAGTAAACAAATAAGAACTGTGATGAATGAATCAATACCTTCTTCTGTACATTGAGCATTTCTTCCTTCATCTTATTCTTCTTATCGGCCATAGTTTGCAGCCGCTTGTTGTGCGCATTGATCTTGCTGTTAGCGCTCTTGATGCGCGCGCGCAGGGTACTTATCTTCTGTTTCAGGTCTTTTTGCTTTGCGATCGCGTCGTCCAGCGTTATGTCCGATATGAGGTCGGTGCACTGGGAATGTACTTTGTCCAACTGGAAAAAAACAGTTTTGTTACGTTACGATGTCGTTACCTAGCTTCGTGATAGTTAGATGATATATTTTTTTAAACGACTTCGAAACGGAGGTTCTATGTTCGTTATTATGTAACATAACCGTAAATAACAAATGGTAGTAACCCTGCATCATTAGGGTTGAAAAGTCGAACCAATTGTTCCTTCGCTACTTGTATTATGAATATAATAAAAATACCTTTTTATTGCCAGTTTTTTTTTGAATACATACTGACCTCCTTAGTAGTGGTTTTAATCTCATTGGTATAACGATCCAATAGCGGCATGTCGCCTTTGATTTGCCGTGCGGAGGACAACTTCTGCTCCGGTTCCGCCAGAGACATCGATAATTCCTCTTTTGACTCCGTGAGGGTTGCTATTTGCTGCAAATATATTGGACAATATATTATCATACACATTGATATACTAGTAAGGAAACGTGGATTGGTTACTGATAAAACAAATGGCGTTTTGATGGCACTCATTTCGTGATATACACACTACAACAACTAACAAATAGGTATGATAAAAATTTAAATAATTAAACACAAAAATTGGTAGAACCCTTTGTAGTCCCACTCCGGCGGTAGCAACGCCATACTTATTTCAGCTTGATAAAAGCAGATTTAAACGCTTGTGTTTTGGTCTGAAGGGTGTGTTAAAACAGACATACTTTTCCATTCCGTTCCACATACTTTAAATTTTTTTTTTCAACTTGGACTTCAGGGGCAGCAATGCATTTGTGGCCGATCTCAGGTAGGACTGTGATCTTAACTGGGGTTGATTACAGATGGGCAGCAGTGGCCACCTACCATCAGGTGGGCTGCATGGTTCTTCATGGTTCAATAAAAGGCCACCACATATCATATAATATCTTATGTTGATAGCACAAGTAAACTATCAAAATCCATTACCTTATCAAGGTCGCTCAATCTCTCCTCCAACTTGGGTATGTCAGTCTCCTTGAGAGTGTTAATCTTATCATTGAGGGACCTCATGGCCAGTAGGTCGTCCTTCTTGGCGGACTCGCGTTGCAACTCCTCCGTGGCTCTCTCCAATTTCGCCGGCACGTTCATCACTTGCGTCGCAAGCTGGGATATGAGATCTGTCACCTGAAATAATATTCATTATTATTGTGTGTGTATTATTTTAAATATATGTGTATTATTGTGTGTCAGTGTGCGAGTCTTAGGCGGGAACTGTAGAACTCAAATCCATGTAAGATATTCGTTTGGGGGAAGAGGAGCAACTACTGGGTATTTGAATATACTTTTGAAGAACTTGATGGCAAAAAAATAAGTTTTCTTTCTAGAAAAAATAATATAAGTATGCAGTTTTCGGAGGAAAGCACGGGGGGCGTAAGTAATTGATCGGAGGGAAGCTCGAGATTAATACCCTAAAATTTGATGCCTGGGAAAAATTAAATCCAAATTAGGATAAATTACGATATACATACCTCCGTCTCATTGTCGAATCCCCTATTACAGAGAGGGCAACAGTTGTTATCTTTTAGTTGACCCTTAAACTTGGAAATGATGAATATAGAAGATTGAAGCTCATTAGTTTCTTCCTGTAAGCAATAAAAAGTCAGTTAACTGTATTGCTTTAAATTGAATAGTGAGTTTCACAAAACATCATACTTATTATATCATTTTTATCACTTTAACTTGTAATGTTAAGGCATAGGACACTAGGCTCCTTTATGACTATATGACTTTATGAATATATTATACACCTCATGTTAAATTTATTTGCTTCTAAACATCTGGTAGAATCAGTATGATTTGAACGAAAATGTACAACAGCCACAACTATTTCCAGCGTCAAGTAATTCATGCGTTTCATTGGAAGAGTGTGTATGCCGGCTGACTTAGAGTTAGTTACATGTGTCCGTGAGTTGCAGGGACTTCTTACCGGCAGGTGGATTGCTTGTTTGCAACTACTATACTACATAAAAAATAATCTAGGAATCTAGCGAGTGTAAGATACCGTTGTGACGTCACCAACGCCGGATGCATACGTACCTGCAGCTTTTCGACGGAGCCGCCCGCGGACGTGCTGCGCTCCCTATGCAGTGACGTCACGAGGGCGTGACGTCACAAGCGGCACTCGCGTACGTACCTGCAGTTTGCCGTCGGCGCCACCCACGGACGTGCTGTGCTCCCCATGCAGTGACGTCACGGGGGCGTGACGTCACAAGCGGCACTCGCGTACGT
>DWNY01002090.1:0-11543 GCA_018250635.1 Telegonus apastus | reverse complement strand
AATTTTAATAAGAAATACAATCTACAACAATACAAAAATTTGTCAAAATCGCCAGAGCCGTTTCATAGAATCAAATTCTTGCTCGTTTTGAATACCTATAGGATACAAAACATTTATCTTACATTTGAAGCAGTTCACTATTCATGTTGGCAATTTAAAAAGTATCGACTTAACTGTACCAATAGATTAATAGACCCTTCACTGTGCTTTAGACGAACAAAATAGGGGCCTGTGTAAAAATCGAAAACCCTAAATAAGCACGCACGCGGGCGTAGCCACGCGGAGAAGCTCGTTTCCGGTATATGTGTATACCTATCTATATTTTCCTCCCTTTCCCTAATTCCTTTCAACTCGTCACACTAATCTCGTTAGCGCTGAATTGTCCCCTGGTTTAGAATGCTTTGACAAAAGACTTGGTCCGTTGGAACGACAGCTGGGCAAAAATAGTCCGTAATTAGTACCTACCTAGTTCTATTTTTAGAACAATGAATATTTCACCTATACAAATATTAAATAAGTATAACAACCGATCAAATTATCTGCGGCGAAATAAAAATTTGATCGAGTGATTGCTTAAAGCATTGGCGATGGATGGCGCGTTGCGTCACAGACTGTGGTGAAAATACGGCTGGTCTTCTCATGGTCAAAATTATCAGGAAACGAAGGAGCTTATAGGAAAGGTTGTACGTCAATATGGATATATCCAAATTTTTCTGGTGTGGTTTAGATAAATTGAAATTGGATATCAATGTTGAAATAATTAAAGTGTAGGTAATATTGTAATTATGTAACGTTTAGCATTTCTGCTGATTCATTTCATATTAATTAACTATGCCAAAATTGAGACATTTCATGTGTACAGAAATATGTTCTGAAAACGTGCATCGTTTCTCATACCTCTTACGTTTTCTATGAGGCACATATGGCCTTAACCCGTCTCATTTTGTGAGGTAAAAAACAAAAAATAGGTACGTCAATGAATGACTTGACCCCTTTTCATGCCGAAAATTACTTCATTGTGCTTTTTATTCGTGGCTAAATTTAGTTTTATAAAACGTGTCTGAAAAGAAAATGCTGACTTCATACGCGGCTAGCCTGATTCTCGCTCGTTTAGACCACATTCAGAACTCAATTCTGTGGCGCAGAATACGTGAAATCGTTTCGATTCTTATTCTTGCCCAATAGATGACGTGGCGAATATTTGAGTGAGATATTTTCAAACATTTTGAGCGAATGCTGATTTGATTTGAATCCGAACGATCATGAGAATCGTAAGTGTGATTGTTCGTCGGTAAAATATTTGAGAAATATTATTTAGCGAATACTTTTGTATTTCCAATTTCCATGAGTAATGCATCTAAGAAAGCATTATTTCTATTGGTCTTATAAAGTGTGAATGAGTAATATATGTGTAATATTAAATAAACACCTTTCATAATAAATATGTTACTTAGACAAGCTGTACAACAATGTGTACTTAATATTTTTTTATTTGTCTTTTCAGGTGGATATACGCTGCAAATTTAAAATCAAAGTGTTATAGGTAAGTGAATTCATCATTTTCATTTCGATAAGATAATTTTTCATCTACGGCAGAATTACTTTACATCTCATGGACAAGCGACGACTAAGGAGGTCAGAAGTAGTGTATAGGAACTGTTCTATATATATTTTTTAAGTTATGGAAGTAGCAAACGAGCATGCAGCCTACCTGATGTTAAGTGGCCACTACCATCCATGGACATATGTAATCAACCTCAGATAAGGTCACACTTACCTGTGGTCGGCCACAGATGCGTTGCTACTACCTGAGGATTAAGTTGGAACGCCTCGAATAAGCATCTCTTACCACACCCTTCAAACCAGAACAACAGCGCTTAATACTGCTATTATAAGGCAGAAACAGGTGCGGCGGCGGTGCCGCCGAAGTTGAACCACACAGGGCACTACCACCTTCAAAACCTATATGGAATTTGCTGCCGATGTCCATTGATAAAATTGACCACTTAGGTACTATTAGATGGACTTGGCTGTTGCTGCAAAATAATAATTTCTCAATAAATAAAATACCAACATTTTAAAGGAAACTTGTATGGCATTAAGTTAAATTATCAAAAAGTCGTAATGGTCAGTACAGTTTACAAAATAATCATCTCTCTCAATTTAACTACAAAGTAATAAGTACTTTTACACACAGTATTTCAGCTAGTTTTGTATATAGTCCCCCGGAGGTGATATCCGAGATATATGTTATAAGTGTTCTGCTATAGTTGACACTTTTAATCTGTATGTAAATCGAGGATGAACTACCTAGTCGTGCTTGGATTATAAATATTTAAAGTATCTTTTTTATATCATTGCATTTAGTTTTATAGTAGGTATTACCATGGTCGTTTGCGACTACAATAAAAAAAAACATAATGATGGTTATCAACCCCAGATAAGATCTAATTTAATGGTAGAATCTAATCTCATTTCATGCAAGAATACCAATTGATGATAATATGGTAGAATCAACTAGAAGTACCAGATCTATCTCTACCTTGTGTCAGCAGTATTAAGCGCTGATGTCTGCTTAAGGGTTACACTTATCCACCATCCTCAGGTAATCTTACATTGGATTACGAAAATCATGACAAATGACAGAAAATACCAAATTATTACATTGTCATCTGAACTACATTGGTATACCTACACACCAAATGTCATTTTGATACGACAATTAGAAAATAAGTAGGTTAAAATTGACTCATAAGATCTGATTACAGGTTTTTTGTTACCCGGTTAGTTAGTTAAGTTAATATACAGCGTGTTAAAATATAGAGACTACGACAGTAGACAGCATAACATCAATAATTACAGATACGACTAGCACGAGTCGGGTGAGTCATCCACAATTATCGGGGAGGCAGGGGTCGGAGGGTGCACACCCCCGAAATAAAATTAAAATTCCTAATGTAATGCCAGATTATAAATGATCGGAAACTCGAATACATTTGAATATGATTTTCAAAAATGGAGCCATTAGTGTTAGTGGTGTTTTTTGATTTTGAACTTTCGTTACCGGAATTTAAATTGGAAGATTGTCGCGTGTAGTGAGTAAGGAATTAGTATCTTTTAACAAGTATTACTGATTAATTTTCAAACATAGCTCTTTCATTACGTTTAATTGCATTTTCGATGTTTTTAAATACATTACAGCAGTCTTAAGTGCCGCTATATTCCAATTATAAGCTTATAGTAAAACAGATAAAATAATATGATGCATCGAACTTAATCCTCAATCCTTATGGATAGTTTGCATCTGGATGAACTTTGCTAACTCCAGGATTAAAATCCGGGAGTTAGCGACAGTTATATCTTATTTCCATTCATGGCAATTATACTTACCATGAGAAAAACATGCACGTTTGCTACTCAACGGAATTTCATAGAAATGTTTTGACCTTATTAATGATTAAAGTAAAACGATTCGTGTCTAAATAACACCGATGACCTTTCCAATTAAAGATATTCGGATGGATGAAATAGAATCTAACCTCTATAAGTATAATGTATTAGGATCTTTTAAGATTGATAGTTTACAAACCGACAGCACTTGATAATGCAAGGCCCTAACATGTAATAATAACATGTAATGTGTGTTAGATAATGTAAGATAGAAATAGGCGAAGTGATGGTGCCAACATAGTCGAAGCAGAATAGGTATAGGCTTGGTTCTTCTCGAGTGAGAGGGATGTAGGCCATAGCCCAGCGTGCTGGCTAAGTACGAATTGGTAGATTTCAGACAGCTTTGAGCAATATTTTTAAGGACTCTTAGGCGTACAAGTTTCCTCACGATGTTTTCTTTCACCGTTAAAGAAAGTGATATATTTTTTAATACACACATAACTTTGAAAAGTTTAAGATGCATGCCTGGGATTTGATCCTCGGATCCCCGTCTGAAAAGCCGAGTTTCAACCATAAGGCAATGACTGCCTCGCATATGTACACTGTCTTTAAAAGGGTTCCTTTCTTCCTTTTTTCGAGAGAATATCCATAATATTCGACACGTTACAAATCTCATGCCACTTTAACTTAACAGTTACATCTGTACGGTAAATATCAAAGTGACATTTATAGCTCAACGATTCTTTCGACGATAAGATAATAGGCGTGTCGTTGCCCAGTCCATTATTGGGACAATGGCTATCGTGACAAAGTAGTCATGTTAGCTGCGACTTGTAGGAACGCCATTAACATTCTTGATTATTATCGGTGTGTTGTCTGCAAAGTGTCTGGTAAATATTTTTAAGGCTTTCTTGTTTAAAACTTAACTAAATTAGTCACGGAGCCACTTTTTGATGCGATTCTGTAGCGAGCGGTATAATAGCGAAGATTACGATACAATGCGGTTTCGAAGCCGCCCTGCCTTTTCTCTACCAAACAAGCATTATGATCATCAAACATTTCTATATTAACCTTTTCCAATGCTGGGGAAAAGTTTTTCTCACGTAGGTATGTAGCAAAAGCAAGATTAAAGTCACATAACATTAAATATTATTAAGTGCTTTTTAGATAAGTGGGTTATCTCATTATGTTTTCCTTCAATAGTTAACTTCAGTATACACCGGTATGCCCGTGTATACATAAGTACAAAACAATGTAAACATAAGTATAAAAGTAGTACAACAGTCTTGTATCGAAACGCTCTTAAATTCGATGCATTCGTACCATTTCGCTATCACTGAAAATTTAAGTTTAAGAAAATTACAATGTCATCCAGATTCTAGATCCATTATTACATAGGAACTAAAAACATCAATCTATTTCCAAGCCTCACCATATTGCCCTGGCGGGTCATACAAACAACATACAAAAGCAATTAAGTATGTGTTTTCCTTTTTTATGGATGAAGTAGCAGTTAATTTGATAGTAAGTGGTCACTGCCGCCCATTGACGCCTATAACAGATTTAATATATAACAGAGGTTATATCTACAATCAATCAGAGATGCATTGCTGCTCCTGAGGGCTACGGTTGTCGGCTCATTGTAACTTGGTCGCCAACGGGAACGCTGCCTACAAACTGTTTCAGTTTGGCAGACATTATTATAGGTGTTAATGTACTTCTTACGAGAAAATAAATTAAAAAAACACCCTTTACAAACAAAACTGCTTCACGCCAGAAATAGGTGCGACAATGGTACTCTCCCGTTCGAACCATACTCGTCCTACGCCCTAATCATAATTAGAGCACGGTCAGAGTGCAAATCATTAAGTTCACAGACGGCAGCTTTCCCTCGCTGTAATCGCGTTAGATCTGCCGGTGGGTGGTGCTAATTGCTGCGATTCAGTACGGCCACCAGAGCGTGGTGGGTTGATTGATTGTTTGTGAGCTATGAATTTCATTAGGACTAACTTTCCCCTCGGTGACGTCGGCTGGGTTTGAACCTGAAACGCCATTTTCTTCGATTTGTTTGGTTGCATATTTATGACTATTGTCCTCGACTTCTTAAATATTTAAACCGTTATTTATTGCTTTAAGGTGTAGAATACAAAAAAAAAACCAGTCTTAGTGGGTGGCTTCATAACCTATAAGTTTACGTTGTAAAGTAGTGTTATGTTAGTAATATTCATTTTTGTAACGTATTTCAGAAACTAGAGACTTATCTTAAAAACAAAAACCCGAATGCTTAAAATGAATTGACTTTGATACCCATACTCATGTGATATCAATTTTGTTATGATATGATATGAAAAATATTTCGTCCCTTTTCCCCATTTTTTGTTCGCAGGCACCATATTTAATAATTGTATAGCCTATGTTACTATGACAACTGTGACGATTCTAAGGATACCTCATACGTTAAAATCCGTTAAAAAGCGGTTTGTGCTCCCTCCTTCTGACGTAGTCGAGTAAAAAAACTACTTTGATAAACACATAAATATTTCATATTTTATGAAAACCTTATTGCATGTACAAGGGTATTATAACATTCCCATTTGAAGTAATTTCATGAAGCTGCCTTGCAACTGCAACTCCAACTTGCCATATTAGTGGCTAAGTTATTTCATAAATGCAAGCGTTTAGATTAGACTTTGCTGAGTATGAAGATAAGCGTTAATAGAATACCAGTGTGTTATACATTAAGGTGGCCACTGACTGAGACTATTTTAATATATGATTAATATATTTTATTCAGTACTTTGTTTTAAAGTGTAACAGTAAAATGCTTACTGTTGTAATATTACAAGTATGAATTTTAAAAGTTTTCTGGTTCTTCTACGGAGGTACGACCGGCACTTATTTCTGTCATACAACAGCGGTGTTAAGCGCTGCTGTGTTCTGGTTTGAACAGTGTGGTAAGAGAGATATATGTATCCGAGTCGTTCCAACTTATTCCTCAGGGGAAGCGTCGCATGGGTAGCGTCGCATGGTTGTCTTATCTGGGCTTCATCACAGATGTCCATGTGTGGCTTTGCCTTGCCTTAGGTGGACTGAATACTCGTTTGTTATTTCCTGTTATACCTTTATAAAGTCATGATTATATGCTGTAAAATCGCGCATTTAAATGTGCACTCTTGTAATATTTCTATATTGCATTAGTTTGAATTACGTTGAACCGAGAAGAATATTAACTACTTAAATAAATAAATTACGCATTGATTGTAAACAAATTATGAATAGCTACCAAACTATTCGTAATTGTCAGATTGAGATTTACAATTGTAATGTTACAACATACATTGTAGTAGTGAACATGTTAAACCGAGCATTACATTACGAAAATACGTGTAATAATAAATTTTGTCACGCATTCAAACTACATAATATAAACGAGCGTCGTTTTAAGGGTAGAACCATTATGTTCTAATACATGAAAAAACCTACTAACACAATTTTAAGTACATATTGTGTTTAAAATAAAAAAACAACTAACAGTAAGTGAGATCTTTGTCTATTTTAGATAGTTTTCGAATTGAAAACGACAGTATTAACAGGTTAGAAACTAAAGCCGGTCATTCCGACCATTCTGGCCAACATTATAGAAATGGACACCCACTCTACGTTATAATAGAAGTATTACAATATATAAAATTGCAACCAGTCTGCGCACACCTTTATACACGGGATTATGTTACAAGTGAGATGCCTGTGATATGCATCTGATGCAAAAACCCATGTATGGCTTGAAAGTCAACGTTTAACGCAAAAACAGGTAGAAAGCTGACTTTATCCGATGGTGTCACTTGTCATACGTATCGTTCGTTGTAAAACATCTTGATCGTATACGTGAGGATTAATGTGTGCATGTGTTTGTACATTTACGCGTCCAATGGAATTTTGTTTTTATGAAAGGTTTTTATAAAAAATATTATTTTAAATGTTTTTTTATGTTATTGCTATGAGTCTAAGCCTCCTTTCAATCTAAACGACGCGTAAAAACCATTGGAATGGTAAGGGATATTTTTTTAAATGAATAAGCCAACAATAATTACGTTTTAAAATAATAACGCCTTCCACATAAGTACATAGCTAGACACAAAGACGAATATACAAATACTCGAACCAGAAGTCTAAATTCATCATTCAGATGGCTCTGGCCGGGGATCGAACTCTGAACCCATTGCGTGTCAGACAGATATGGTGATCATTCCGCTACGCAAATCACAATATTTTAATATTTTATTTATGAAAATAATTTTATTACATTCCGCCTTAACAAATACATAATTTAATGTTAAAGTTAAAAAGAAACTTTATGTAACAGATCGTATTGAAGATTCGCTGACACAGTGTACCAGGCGCTCATGACTGACAGTGGCATTGCACATGTAGACAGGTGTACGTGGTTTGATTACGGGACAATCTTGGGGTAGGACATTTTATTCTTATTGGCTATGTATATCATGTATATATATATCATGATATTAATTCATTGTGATTTGAAGATAAACAATGCAATGTATACGACTGACTGCAAAATTCGTTGAAAGAAATTATGCCAATGTGCTTAAGATTTCAATTCATATATACCAAATGGCACAGCTTATAATTTTGTTAAATAAGCTTTTATTTGGTTTCTATCGATACAAAGTTCAAATGGATCGTTAAACGTTTTGCTGATAGAGAACTAGGCAATCATAGCCCGAGTGCATCGCTCCAACGCCGCACATACTTCATACGTGAGCCGACTAGCAAGTGGTTTTGATTCTGGAATCTAGCCTTCCAACAAAATCTGTACCGTGTTTTGTTTTTTAATTATTTCTAAATTAACAGGGTAATTGACGCTACAAAGTTAGGAAGTAATCGATACTAAGGGGTAACCTCTCTTGGTTAGACTAAGGAGGCAAATCGCTTCACCTATAAACAGTGATAAGGACTACTGTGATCTGGTTTAACGTGTTTGATAATTCATATGCATATAAATTCCTATTTAGTTCACAGAGTTAGTAACGATTTCTCGACCGACTTCACCCAACAATAATCCTATTAACAGTTCAATCGGATATCTTTACACGGCAGTGACCACTTAATGTCAAATAAACGCACCCATATTATATAGCATAAAGTAGTTCTTGTTTTACATTAGAAAGGGGTGGTTGCCAGCTCAAAATGAGGCGACTAACCTAGCCCTAGGGAGTAACAAATATGTGATTGAAGTTATATAGAACCAAATGGGCGGCAGTGACCACTTACCACCTGCACTGCATATTCGTTTGCTACTTAGTTCCTATAAAAAACTTCAAAAATGCATCGTAGTTCACAGGTTCAAACATTCTGCTGATATGGTACTAAGTATCGTTTCAGCTAAGCTCACTAGGCGCACGTGACTCAACTAAAGATTGATCTTGGCGCTGTTCGCTTCAAATCCACGATCAGAATTATGATTTACCATTATTCAGACGCACTTGTATAATGAAACAATAAAGATAGAATGAGTAAGAATGTATGTAGATGGATCTAGACATTTTCATATTTGCCTCCTTAAAAAATAAAAATAATCATTATTATTTTTTGTGGCTTTTAGAACATGATACAATTAGAATTAATATCGGTAAAACAAAAATAAATCTTATTAAATTAAGAACATTCGAATAAATAGCTGAAACAGGATAGCAGGCAATTATAACTATTAGCAATGCTTCAGGGAAAGAATTTTCGTAAACTGATTATTCAATCGCAATGTCGGTACACTGGTCAAAGCTCTTTTATGCCTTAAAATAATTATACAACGAGCGAGTTAAACTACAAACAAAGAGAATTTAAACTTTTTTATTAATTTTAGTATTCATTGTTATAGCGGCCACACTACACAAATTTCCATATAATCAACGGATAGAGTCCTGTTACAGGCGGACAGACAGCGGGGGCATAGTGATAGAGTTTAATTTTACCCTTTGTATACGGAACCCTAAAAACGTGGCAATACACGTTAAAGCTCCATAGATGCCCAGACTATACTGAAACCGAGTACTAGGCGCTCATAACGATGTTGGCAATGCCCGCAAGCGCATACACCGCACGTGCTTCGATTGACAATAAGTGGCCTTGGCGCGGAATCTGTTCGTTACTCTTGAACCACGATAGACACCATGACCAGAATTATGATTTAACGTTTTCAATAGAATGCGAAGACACGAGATTGGGAAAGGAGATGTATCAAGTAATGTTTTATAAGTTTTAGGCGTGATTTTAATACGGGTATTAGATAAATACCTCATAACGTCCATCCAGCTCTTTGTTATTTGTGTTGCAAATGTTAAGCGCTTAATGGATGACACTGCTACAACAAGAATAATGGATATCTGTAACGAAACAAAAATAGGATAGGAGATAAATCTGAAGCTGATCAGTGCTATATTCCTGTGGCTTGCATTCTTTACCAAAAACCTACATTCTTTTAACCTCAAAAATTTAGAGCAAAATGTTCTATAAGGCTGTTGTCTCGTTGTGACTTTTTGTAGCGGGCTTGTAACGTTATTTGAGTACAACTACAGGCTCCTAATGTCGCATGATAATCATTAGTCATACACGCCTTTAAGACTACGAAAAGTCGGAGTGTTATAACTCACTAAGACAGAGGTAGGTGGTCATTGCAGCGGGTGTGTCTATAAATATTTTTAACATCTTTGAGTTGTAAAAAATATCAACCAAAAACTTTATGAAAGTATCGGAAATCAGGTGAACTCCTTATCGCAGAAGTGAAACTGTCAAAAAGAATAAAGTAAAATAATTAATATTAACAACATTGTTCGATCTGTCACAACTTTTAATAAAATATATATAAAATCAAATTAAATTTGAAGCTTTCATATTGTCATCTTTGCTCTCAGTGAAAACGAACAAAATATTAAAATGTATGTTAATATTATCATTCATGAAAGGACGTCGGAATATTTAATAAAAGGTTTTTAATGTTAATCTGCAGACTTCACACATTTTTGTCCCTGATGTCTTTTTTCGTTCCAATTATATGAAAATGTTTTTATGCGTAAGTACTTCGGTCAGTGTGTATTTATTGCCAATACTTTAAATATTTTGATTTAATTTTATTCGTTTCTTTACAAAAAGCAATAGCATTGTAAGATGAGGTTTTTGATTAATTAAACGTTAAAGACTCTTATATCCAATGGTTGTTGCAATTCCACCACAAGCCCTCAGACTAGAATTAGACAAGATTAGAATTAACCGCTATCCATTGATAACAACCAGGTCCTATAGACGAGCTATTTCGAAAGAAGCGTACATGAAATTTAAGAAATCTGGATTTAAGATACCCGTTATTGCTTAAATTTGTAGATTAGTTCTACAAAATTCGCGAACTAAGCGCTTAAATATAAATTAAAGTTATGCTAAAGACTCATATATTTTGCAGTACTTGGGGTATTATGGGACTCAAGGCTAATTCTAAGGAAAATAATATGATACATTTTTGTCATTCATAATATCAGTTCAAATGAATTAATGATACTTAAATGACGTATCATTAATACTAAGCCAATCTTGAGGCGTGAATTGCAACGTCAAATGTATTTAACACGTGGTCTGGGTTAATTATTAGATACCATTAATTCTAATATATACGATTCCCATGGACCTTATTAATCGTCCTATTAGCGAAGGCAGTCATGTGTGTGAACTCAGTAATTAAACAAGGTGGTAAGCTTGATAGATGGCCATTAGAGAAGGCGTTATAGGTATATGATAAATGTGATCAGTAATGAGATTTGTGGGTAATGATTAATTTATGTGGTTAGAACATTTGTACGTTTGATAGCAAACAGGTAGAATAATAATAAACTGAGTTCTATATTTATAAGTGATGACATACTTATGATTGTCTTGTTTTTGAACTGTATTATGAACCTTTTTTGTAAGATTGAAATAGCAAACGAAATGCAAGCAGTTCACCTGACGTAAGTAAGTAGTAGTTACGATATAGTTATGATATAATAGTATATACTTACATAGTTCATAAGGACGCCATCGTCGTTTTCGAGTACAACATCCATCGTAGTTCAACGCATGGCATCGCGCCAAGCGGCGAGCTGTGGAAA
>DWNY01002089.1:0-11543 GCA_018250635.1 Telegonus apastus | reverse complement strand
GTCGTTAAGTAATTAAATCTCAAACGAAGGTGGTAGAACCCTGGGTTGAATCCGGCGGCACCACTGTCACACCTATTTCTTCCTTATAACAGCAGTGTTAAGCGCTACTGTTATCTGGTTCGAAGGTTGTGGTAAGGGAGACATACTTACGCGAGGCATTAAAACTTAGTCCTCAGGGGTAGCAATGCATCTGTGGCCAACATCAGGCAAAGACTCAGATCTAATCTGGCGTTGAGCAGAGAAGTACACGGGCGTCTGTGACCACTTACCATCAAGTGGATAGTATTTTCGATTGCCACTTTTACTATTTTTAAAATAAAATCAAAATGGACAGATAAGTACGATATTCAACGCATAAATAATGGGCTATAATACGAAAAGAGATGCACTAGATTTGCTTTACAATGAAAATCAGATAATATAAATATGAATCAGATCCGATTTACTCGCAAATCGCGACTAAAAATTTTTAACTGCAGCTTCGAGTTTTATTAATAGAAATATAACTTAAATAAATTGATCTTATAAACGTTACATTTATGAGAAAAATGTATTTCTCTTAAATAACGCCTGGACAAATTCATCTGTAACTAACTTCAAATGTATTCGCCTAAAGTAGTTCAACTTCACCGTCTTTTACTCCAAGATTTCGCTCAAAGAAGTGAAACTTCGCATCCTCACCCCTCCTTATCCGAGGTGATCTTCTTCATGAACTCCTGGACCTCGGGCTTCGTGCTGTGGTCGCCGAAGTACCGCTGGAAGTCCTCGATGGTCTTGTGGTGGGTGAGCACGTTGCCCGTGCCGCCGGCGATCTGCTGCATGTAGTTGCGCGCGCGCATGATCACCTCGGAGAGTTGCAACTGGAAATGATACCAAAAATATTCATGTTAAACACTGAAAAACACGCTTCAATCGCCCAATAGTCGTCTAGTGTCGTCAAAACGAACCGCCGATCGAACCGAGTCTATGATTAGATTTGCTCCATTATACAAAATTAATGCATTGTCACCTGTATTAGATAAAAACATATCATGTTGCATTTCGATACGAGAAGTAGGTTAAAACTGACTTCCAAGAATTTTTTACACTGCTACTTGGTTACAAGTGAAAAAAGGTTGGTTCTAATAAGATGCATTTTACTCTAAAGGTAAGAAATTTTATGAGGCAACCTATACGCCCGGTTTCTTCAAAAAAAACCTTAAAAGTGTAGGAAAACTACCAATCTCTCTTACTCGATCCGTATTTGGAAATATGAAAGTAATGGGTTGATCACGACGAAAGAGACTATGTTGGAATGCATTGGAAAAAATGACTAATCTGGCGCCTTTGCGCGTTATATCAACCATTAGTACTTATTGCTCATGGAAAATTTACAATTCCACGTTTAATTTCGTAAATTTCGTAAACGAATTTCGTAAACGTTACAAATGCTTACCTTAAAGATAAGGATCAATGAAGAACATTCAGGTAACTTACCAGCAACTGTGGTCGTCCGAGGGCGGTCAGCTTGATCGCCATCAAACCGGTACTTTTGGTGATTGCTGCAATTATAAAATATAATGGTCATGTCCTGCTAAATATATTATATAAAAGAGGTCTTTTCCAGAGTAACCATTTTTTTGCTATCCTTTTTTTACCGGTCTTCATCTATAGCTGTTTTAGCTTAGGCAAGTACCTACTGAGTGTTTTTTAAGTTAATTAAATCAAAAGTTTGATTTTACAATAATATGTCATATAATAATGTTACATAACATTAATTACTATTATTGTTCATTGTTGGTGTCATTTGTGGATCCGGGGGATATGAGGCCCAAACCAGCGCCCAAAATCATGATTAACCATCAAACGTGATCACAAGTGAGTGGCAAAACTTTTTGCCAACAGAGATGTCGCCAAAAACAAGTAGGTATTCACCAAAATAATTGCATTTAAACGTTCAACGTACAGACTGGCCCTAATTCCTGGCCCATTTAACCCAAATTAACCGCGACAGGTGTAGCAAATCAAGGGATCAGATAGTGAAAGTGAATTGGCAAACATGCATCTCTCGTGGACAATAATTAATAGCGTGTCTTTTGGACAGACACACTTGTAGCGTCGCGTGCACCGGCATTCATTGGATATCTGTCTCATGTATGTCGCGTTGAGAAAGCTAAATAGCCTCTTATATTTTTTTATAATGATGATAACACCATTAGTCGTTGAACTCCGGGTGCACCACCATCAAACCTATTTGTACCTTATAACAGCGCTACTGCTATGTTCTAACTTGACTGGTGTTGGGAACACCTTTTGATAGTTGTGAAGTGATAAGTAAAAGTTCTGAGTGATAAGTAAAAGTTTATTTCGTGATATATAAACTAAAGTTAATGAGAGATTGTATGAATGATTGAACGAGTACACTCGCGAAGTTATCTTGTTTCGTACTTTAACTAATTCTCAGGGTATTAACGAAACTGTTGCCGACCCCACGTGGTTGAGAAATGAGGTTGAATCTTATAAGAGGTTTATTGCAAGACTGTGGGTGACAGTGTTTACATACTCATTTTTGTTACTTCCGAATTATATAATTAGACACGTTAAATGTACCTTAATTTGTACATTACTCATTAATTCTAAAAAAATAATGAAATTACCAATAGTAGAACTAAATAAATTAAGAAATAAATATTATTTAATCGATCGTTCTCCATTCGTTCATTGACTCATTCTTTGCTTCCGATTATTCTTTTCATTCAACTATACTCATATATTTTTTTCATTAATTCCATCAATACTAACCAGCAACGGCATCAATGCTCTTCAAGAAGGCCTCCATGTTCTTCTCGCAGGAGGCCTCGTTGAGGTAGAAGTAGGTACGCGCGCTGGTCACCTTGTACCGGCGATCGGCGAAGCGCTGCTCCACATGGTACTGCTTGAGCTGGCCCTCCTCTTGCGTGTCGCCGCATTGCGAGATCGACGCGCTGCAAGCGGAAGTCACCTTTTAGATGTCAATTGAGGATTTTTATATACTCGTCCAGGCATTGATAATTGTAACTTTAGATGTTTCTGATTATCATTAGGTAATTTATTAGAATTCAGCTCCAGTAAGTCTAGAGAAATCCGAACACTAAAACAGTAGGTAATGCAGACTATTACTGTTTTTCTTTTATGAACGATTCATATAACGTTCTTCGACGAGTCTTATGGATCTCAATAACAACGGTTATATTTTTTAAATCATATAGCTACCGTCCGGTAAGGAGCGACATAAGCTATAAAGTGACGCACAACTTGACGTTTGGACATAGCATCTTTAGGTCATGCTTATATGTCACGGTTATATTCGTTCATGCAGTTCAGAATTGGTGCACGGCGGTGCATGCCATATCCAGTAGACTACATTGTTTGATGACATTAGGTCTACTAAACTCCAGTACTCTATGAGGTATTCACACCTGTACAATTTAAATGAAAAATTGACTAGATTGGCAATTAAATTGTAAGTAACTGAGGAGTAATTAACAATTGACAATCAAATTGGCCGATCAAACCAGCTCGTGTGGTAGGGTCTTTATATAGTAATATATACTAAATTAATAAAAAATGTTCGATAACAATCAGGGTTACGTACACATATACTGCATTTGCATGTTTAACAACCGAAAATAAAAATGGGGTGACGTGCCTAAAAATCTATGAAAACGAGGTTGTTCTATATCTGTTTGAATTTGGCGGACTTTACCTTCAATACTTTTATTTTTGGAAACTTTTGAAAAATAGACACTAAAAATTTAGGTCGTCGGATCTGTGCTCGACCTAGTTTTGACTGTAGAAAATTATTTTGTTACTTTGTAGTCACATTAAATTCGCTTAAGAACTTTTTTATCTAAATTTCTATATGGTTATATATTATTTTACTTCCTTTGTTTCCCTGTTTTATCTGTAACTTCGAGGTACACGTAAAATGTGTGAATCCAGATATTATTCTTCTTAGACTTTAACACGTATGTTGTGACTTGTTCTTGCCGTTATAGGAACTTAAAATTGTTAGAAAACGATACGTCATAAATTTATAATTTTCTACGAGTTTCACACATTATTGACTATTAATCGTTTGTTTTATCAGTTAAAAGATTATTTCCAAAAATTTTTTTTCTAGAAAAATACAACTATTACACAACGTAATTGCATTACGTTACGCGTATCATTATTTCTAAAGGTTAGTAACCTCAGTTATTTTTAAGTTTAAGGCGATCAAAAAACTGCTCAGACTGCCAAAAACCCTACGTGCGTTATGCGTAAGGCGTGTTCCATCACGTGAGTTTTAAAAAATACGTAAATTTATTGTTCGCGCCGAAATATAAAAGCGTGTCATGGCTCACTAGCACATGTCACATTTACGTGAAACTGACAAATTATCTTACTCTAAGAAAAAATTACAATAAAGGACGTTCATGTTTTATTGATAACATTTTAGTCCGGAATTAATTTATACTGCTTAGAGAGCCCTACTTTAGTTCTCAGATTACCCACATTCGCGTTCACAGATAAAATTCAAACAACATATAACAACAGATTAAACTAAACATTTGTTAGGACTAAAAAAAGTACGGAAAGATTAAAAAAAAACTAAGATAAAGAAAGATTTCCACTAAAAAAACTAAATTTTCATCTAAATAAATAGAAAAACTATTGTGAATAAAACTAAATACGTACTAAAATACAGATGTGATTTCGTGTAGAAACTTATTTTTATATCTACTAATTAAGTGTGAAAGAGAGATTGAAAATAATGGCCACTAATGAAATAAAATAAAAGAACGAAAAAAATAAAACCCGGCAAAGGCCAATTCTTGTAAGTTTCTCGGACCGCTTTTTAGCATTTCAGCCAATCGTAAGCTTGTCACACTGCTTCTGAAATAAGTCAGAAAATAGTTTTGTATATCTGTCGATGTAACTTTTTCAACTTAAAAGAAACATCATTATTTCCACATTCAACTTTTCATATGAATTTGATTCATGAAGTGAATATAATTTCAATGCTTTTCTAATTTGTCTATCTAGGTAGATAGTTACTTTTTTTCTTCGCTCATATGCTTATCTAAACTATAACCAAAAATCGGTATGACCATGATAGGCATATTATTTAATGCTCGCCTATCTGATTTTATGGATATAACTTATTCATATACTAGTCAAGAATCTTTTTTCTAATGGTACCAATATCAATGAGTCAACTGCTCCAAATTTAAAGTCACTTGTGGACTTGTAACTTTTATCTAAGCCCACTGCAATTTATACTGACACAGCATAGTTTTCTGAATATCCAGGAGCACATTATATATTTAAGTACAGTGGCATCATATAATCATTAATGTATCTTTTACGGTAAAATTCAAATAAATTATGTGAAACGTTAGCACGTCCTAATTTCGTATGTACCTACGTGCAGTTCTTTCTAAAATGCTGTTCTATCGATAATTGTAATATTCAAACCCCATTAAAGTAGCTAAGGATCTATTTTCAAAGACGCGCCAAAAGGAGTCAAACTTCCGTAAACTCCTTCGATCATACTTTTGTTCTATCACATTTACAATTCTTTTCTACGCTTATTACACGCTTAATTATTATACACTAAGTTAAGAATTAAATTCTTATACCTACACGTGATGTTCTATGGAGCATTATTAGAAAACGAAGGCTACGACAAAATTAACACAAATACAAAAGAGCCGACGTCGTGTGCACACACAAAGCTGTCTAAATCACGATCCCATTGTATTGTACATCAATGCGTTGGCAACACATAAACAATGGGAAAATTGAATGAAGGCCGAGCCGATGGCACCATTACTATCACTGTCACACGTACCACATCTGATATGCCCGTCTCATTCAGCAAGTGAATCTGTTTGATAATAGAAAACGAAATGAAGCGTAATCCACTTTGTTTTATGTGACCTTGGTACTAATACAAATCCGCTGAAAGCGTGTGCATGCAAAAAGCATGTGTAGAAACACGCTTATAACGAGAAATGATTACATAGGTATAATTAATTTTCATAATATAAGTAAATGTAGATATCTACGACATCATTGATGTTATTTTTATTATTAAGACGCAAAAGTAATAAATTATTAGGTATGTAGGTACTAGCGATGTTGTATTACGAACGTTAGGTCAAAAATTATTACATATAAAAAATCGCAAGTTGACAAACCTTTCTTATGAACAATTTATATTCGTCACCAACCGAAGTTACGATTTCGGTTTTAACTAAATTTTGTCCAATAAAGAGATTTCGGCTTCAGTTACGGTTCCGGCCGAAAATGAGCCGAACCTTTCGGTTCAGCCGAGACATGTACTGTACAGACATTACTGTTTTCACCAAGTAAAGAAAACCGCCAACGAACGAGCCAAGAGTCTAGCAAAATACTCATTTCGATATGCACCTACACAGCTCATAAATTTTAACAACACATACCCACTTTAGAACAGTAGCTGTTCGTTTTACAAGTAATAAATACAGTAATAAAATTAAATTAATGGTCACGCCAAAATGATTTAAGACCAGCGATGAAAGTTCTCTAGAAGGTTCTTTTGATCGTCACTAAATCACCAATCAAATAGATTCGTTACTATCCAACGGTTAGAACTACAAGCCTGAAGAAGACACATCATTAACCCTTTACTATCTCTTAGCGGGGCATGGGATTTCTCTCAAAGTGAAAGAATTGTAGGGCTTATCCATAGAGTTATTATACATAAAGTAGGGCAGCCAAAGGCAGGCGTGAGTGCAAGTGTCCAACAAATTATAAAATAGGAAAGATGAAAGACATATGCTTCTTTGTCTAATATAGATAGATAGATAGATAACCTCATTTGTTTTCTCTTTTCGATGTACATTTTAGGCTGGCTCTCCTACTCTAGTATAATATTTCTATGCTGTATGAAAATACTATAATATTATCCCCCGCTGCCAACTTACGTACTTACGTATTGGTACACTGATATGGAATGATAGTGAAATTTTTTTTCAGGAATTGCCGTAACCCTCTAAGCAACTGGAGCAAAGTTTAGGGATCGCGATCTGACTCGACTCGGGTCATCTGAGAGGGATCTAACGATGTTTTTATTATGACTTTTAAATCGATTTTAAAGAAACATCGTAATCAAGAACTCAAGAAGAAGAAAATTAATAATTGTTATTTTTGCTGCAATTATTTAAAAACTTGGTGACTGATGACTTTTTTTGCCGACGTGTGTAATAAATTGAAGGTTGATATTTGAGAAATTGAAATGGACGCGTGTTAAATTTTTAACAATTTACTCTTGTTGATGGTTTTAATGTACATAAGAACCGCCATTCTTAAGGCATAATGTTGCCTGACAAAGACCATTAAGGAATGACCCAGTCAGCCAAATGAATATAAAAACAATTTGGCAAAAAATACAGAATCGTTCAATTATCATAATATGTACCTATGTGAACAACTAAGTATTTCGTCACCTTAAAACTGGAGACAGTAGTCATCATACAACACAGCTGTATAAATATAATTAAAATGTTGGGAGCAAAACAAGACTTGAATAACAGCAAGTATTCAGTATCATACACATTTAGATAATATTGGTAAGGAAACCTTTGTGCAGCAGTTGCAGCATTTTTATATAAGCATTAAATTACAAACGGTCATGCAGTTCACATGATGGTAAGTGATCCCTGCCGCCGATAGAATGTACCTTACCAAGTTCACACAGACGAGGGATTGTAACTGAAACCAATAACAGTACAGATAGTGTTGCTACTGCCGACTAAGACTTTGCCCGGTTAGTTGATTTCATATTTTATTGCATAAAAAATACATTTTCAATGTTGGCTTGTGACTGACACAAGACAAAAGCATTAAGGCCCGGGCACATTAAGCCGGACCGCAGTGCAATGCATCGCGTTAAAAAAATCCGCCTATATCATTTTAGTACCTACATTTTATATGAACCATCGCTCACTATACACGGGCCGTACCGCAACGTCAAATAACACGATTCACGAACGTTGCGATGCTATAGTATGCGCATGGCTTTAGGGTAAGTTAACGCAGCGCCAAAGGATTCCTGCAGACAAGTTACTTTTAGCACTGGAAATCGACGATTTAGCTGTTATTCAAAAGCTACTTTTGGACGTTCAAATCAGCGAGTGACCGCAAAAAATGCAATGCGCATTAATGCAGCGTTGCCGCGACTGAATACGACATGTCGCTAAAACGTGATGCAGCGTCGATGCGATTGTGCGATCGCCAAAACGAACAAAACTGTGTAGCGAAGCGACAACGGCCTGACGCGTGACGGTACCAAGTTCAATCCCCGGTCAATCGAATAATCAATATAATTAATTTGTGTGTATAATAGCGCCTCTACGTTCGGAGATTTAGAGTAGGAGCTTTGGGTGTAGAAAGCCACTTACTTTCTTTTCGTTTCCAAAGACAGCTATGAATTCATCCGTATACCTCAAATACTATTAAACGGGAATATAACATATGACAATATGGTATGCGTACCTAACTTCACGCTTCTCGGCCTCCTCCTGCGACAGGTCCTCCTCCACGGAGTAGTCCAGGATGGATTTGACGCCGAACGAGCGCAGCCTGAAAACAAACGTATAGATTTCTGTGAGATTGTTACAATTATACTGAACATTTTAAGTACAAGCTGGTAGAGCTATCTGTGGTTCGGCTCCGACGGCAACACCGCCTCAGCTGTTTCGGCCCAGTAACAGCAATGTAGCACCGCTGTGTTCTGGTCTGAAGGGTGTGATAAGGGAGACATACTTATCCGTAGCGTTATAACTTTTTCCTCTGGGGTAGCAAAGTATCTGTGGCCTAAACCTAAGTTAGGCCTCTCATATTATCTGGCGTTCATCATAATGTCCTGGCAGCAGTGACCACGTACCATTAGGTGCTAGATGTAGAGGAAAACCTTTCCGCTGAATAAAAATCCTCGTGTGTAGGAGCCCTAAACCCCGTACGTCACAGTGACTAGTGACACCTGACAAGACAACCGATAATCCGGACATTTCCCAAAATAATGAGCACATTGTCACGCCACCACGGCCGGCCTTGAGCCGTCTCCAAGAATTCGTCCCACCTAACGCTGGCACAAATTGCAAAAAGTTCTAATACACTCAGACCAAAAAAATAAAACATCGCCACGCGGAACCATTTTTTTATTTAAAAGATTTAAAATGAGCACAAAATACCCCTAGTAAAGCAGGTACTCATATATAATACTAATAGCAGTTAGTCAGAGTTAAGACACAATTGCTGCCCCCTGAGAACTAAATTGGAATGCCCGTAACTCTCCTTTATCAAATATTTCCAATAAGAACAGCGCTCTTATAAGACAGAAATTCTTGAAGGTGGCAGGACCCTTTGTGGTTCGACTTCGTTTGTTACGTCCAAATTATAAAAAAGAAGGTATAACGGTAGTGCCTCTAAGATCAAATAATGAGTTCAACCACCACATATTTCCATTGAAGTCCAAATTGCTTTTTGTGACTTTCAGCGCCATATTACATCTCGCAAATGGGCCAAATGTGACCTTCTTATTTTAATGCCAAATTAAATTTGCACCGCTTATCAACGCACGACGCCATTTTAATATTTTTATATTTAATATCAACAACTATATTTTATCCCACATTCTGCTTCAAAAAAGCAGTTAGCGTAAATTACAGTATTTATGTAAAAATAAATGTAAATTTTAATATTTTGTTCCAGAAATGAAGTCTTTATTTTTTGGTCTTAGTTAACAAAAGTCAATAGATATCCACATATTTACGAATGAGCGTTTAGGTGTACATAGATATGCAATAGAATAGATATTCATAATTGTAGATTTCAATATTTAATTTTCATGCTACATATTTTCCAACCTAAATGCTCCGAGATTTTTTGTTGCCAATTTTCACAGTGATTTTTGATACAAATACAAATTCCAAAAACCTATGATTTTTCAAAGTTATGACCGTATTGGAAATAATTATCACTCACTTTGACGGTGAATGAAAAATATGAAAACCTGGATGCCTAACAGTTCTTTAAAAAAAAGTTCTCAGAGGTTTCTGAAACCTTGGCCAACGCGGTAGACCTACCTAAGGCGTAAGATCTCTCAGAGAGACCCGTGCCATGCAGTGGGACAATCAATGGATTGACGCTAATATAGATGAAGCATTTTAATTATCGGTGTAATAATGCAGACAAAAACTAATTGAACGACAAGTATTAGGTACGCTGTTATCTTAATTACTAACTATTAACAAGGTATTAAAATGTAAATGAGCTATAGGTAAAGCATTTTCAGCGATACTGAAACAAAATTCTATTTGTGTAACAATACTGGTTAAATCGTTCTTTTTTTGGGGAATTATCGTCATATACTTAAGGTTATTTCTTCAGAGGCCTTATGGATGGTTTGAAAACATCAACACGGATTTTCCACCAATCTGTAGCCCTTTCTCCAATACATATTGTTGCATCGTGGTGGAGCAAGCTCCAAGCCTTCCCCAGTTCCTAAGGTAATGATTTTTTTCACTTTGAATATCCTTTTTTCTCATAAGACATGTCTCAGAAGTTCATTGTCACTTACAATGAGAAACTTAAATTCTATGTTATATTCAATCGATATTCAATCAGTGCGAAATGTAAAATGTATTAGTTTGCGAGTGCGTGCGTGTGTTGTGTGTGTGTGTGTTGTGTGTGTATGCGTGCTTCTCTCTAAATAGTGAAATAGGGTTTCGACGGTTTCTTAAAGTTTTACACAGGGGCTCCATCAATCGAACATGTTTTAATTTTTTTAGACTTAACCCACCTTTCAATCGTAGGCCGAATCTTGTTTTGGTCTTCGCCGGCGACAAACTGCCCATAGAAGGTGGCCTTCATGATAGCTTCGAAGAGACGGTTACCCACCACTTGACGGAGTCTCTTCATCAACTGCAACAAGAGACAATCTTCAAACAAGCTGAATAGACTTGAGACTTTTACGAGAGGATAACATGCAACCTGAATAGACACATTAGCAGCGTAAGGGCCATCATATATTTTTTAAACAATACATGGTTCAGATTACCTAGATACCAGTTATTAGTAAGCCTATCAGTTTTGCTGTCTCCAACGATAAATTAAAAAAAGCCGTTTAAATAAACTCAAACTATTCAAAACATACGTAACCAAGAACATAAGTAACGGTTTTATAATTAATTTGTATGTGAAAGATTCTTCTCCTCTGGCTCTAAAGACAGTGATTATTATTTATTTTTTTTCCAAACTAAGTGTCATTACTTTGCCTGGAAATTAAACCTCGGATTGCATCCCCAATTTGGTTTTTAAGCTCAAACGCCCAGCCCTTAGCTATGACTGCATCTACTTCATAAACCTCATAACATATTTTGTACAATATTATAATTTAACAATTCGTATAACGAATCTAATCATGTTACACTGACAAAACTAAATTATGTTATAAATTAATAACATAACACCACAAACATTAATTCAAACCGGCA
>DWNY01002088.1:0-11545 GCA_018250635.1 Telegonus apastus | reverse complement strand
AAAATATCTTCAAAGACAGTTTTAAATATATATTTTGTTTAAAAAAAAAAAAAGAGTTATAAAACTGGCAACCCTAAGTTACAGTAATCTTAGCTGCATCTCAGTCTTGCGTGTGCGGTCTCGCTCTCCATTCAATAATCTCGATGTAGGTACAGGATAGCTTTTGATCTTATTTCGATTAAAGTATGATGAATGAAATATTCACAATGTGCGCGGACGAACTGACAGGGAAATTATTCTGTTGAGCGCTGTTTAACGTTTTGTATCGCCGTGACCCGCCTTGAGGTTTTGTATTTATTACTTATCGATTCATTCAGCATCGTATTCATTGCGATCAATTGATGGTCAGTCGCGTAGTGTAAATGGCTTAATACGGTAGACTTTGATCGACTTGGTTGATGGGGATGTTCGCTGAAGCATAGACGATTTTTATATAATTTTACGCAAGGTGTGAATGGTAGTACATATGACCTTACTCATTAGTACTAAGTTGAACAGCCCAGTTATGTTCTACTGGAATTCGTTGCACATTTTTTATGTAAGAATGTCGCGCAGAAAATGATGTTATTTTGCTTTGTTTGAAAGTGTGTCAGGATTATCAAGTATCTCTTGCATAGTTTTAAGTTTACTGTATATTTATAAGTTAGTATTCTAACACATTATGGTCAACGTCTATATTAAAAAAGACATGGATTTATATAAACACAACTACACGAACAACAAAACCTAGAACCGAAGAAAGAAATCTCAAATCATCTTATAGATGCTTGAACGGGAATCGAGCCCTAAATTCAATTTGTCAGATCCGTTTGCTGATCATTATACCACGATTTCATCAGAAAGTAGTAAATTTTTATTATCCTAAAAAGTCCCAACTAAATCCTACTAAACTATCAATGTATGTATATCATAACAACAGATGGCAGTACCGAATAACAACAAACTTGCAATCAAAATTTAATTCAAATCGAGGTGATTGCGGGTGTCAGTTTGATTTATACGCCTGGATCAAGTTTATCGCATTCAATAAACGCTGCATAATATGCGTAGCATTGAATTTACTGCATTTTGTATTCATTTTCTTAAAATTGTTTAGTCATGAGATTGCATCACTGTTACTTAAGTGATCTTTTGATATTCAACATTTAAAGGTTGATGTAGACTGACGCATAATAATAGTGCTTAGACTATGAAAGGTGAGATATTGATTTGGAAGTATTTTTATTAAGCCGTAAGTAGAGTATACCTTATATTTCATGACAGTAGAGCATGAATCTTACTAGCATACAATAGCGGTTGCTGGACCAGCAGTGCTGTGTGGTGTCAGCCTTGAAAAACACTACTCCATCTTTAACCGACGATGCGGAGTAGAAGAATAAGCAGACGATCAAGTGACATAATACAAGAGATGAGAAGTAACATCTTCCTGTGTAACATCATAGGTGGCAGAACCTTTTGTGGTTCGCCCCCGGCGACCCCACCGCCACACCTATTTCGGTCTTACAACGGCAGTGTTAAGCGCTGCTGTGTTCTGATTAATTTCTGAAGGCCTTAGAATAAATAGATAGACCACTACTCTACATATTTACGTCTGATAGAAGCAGTTTACATTATTGTGTTTTGGTTTCAAGGGTGCTAGGTGGTGCTAGAGCTGATTTGTTACATACATTCTCTTTAATAATATCGTACCTGTATTGAATTACCCAGTAAGCAAAGAACTTTAGTAAGAAACATGTTTGGGGCTGAGAAACAAAAATCCATAATGGGAATACAGGTATAGTAACAAGGTAGATATGTCATGTCATTTCTGTTATATAAAAAGTCTGCAATTAGAAAAAGAGAATGGAAAAATACAACTACGGTTTTCCCAGGAAACGCACAATCAGGCGTAAATTACTGACCATAAAGCATTTTTTCTTGTGTATAGAGCAATGAAACAAAGTAAGAAAATAACAAGTTACAACATAGTTTATGAAGTGAGTCAGTATTGTTAATGTTCTTAATCGAATACCGGGTGAAATCCTCAGAAGGCCCTGGAGGCAAACAATCGATATTAAATGAATAAAGCATGTAATTACACGGGACTTTGCTTGTATCTCAATAATTGCTACTGCCGACCACGAACAAATGAGGCGATGAGAGTCTTTCATTATCCTAGTTATCGGGTAAGGATGATTGTAGTTCAGCAGATATGGATAGTGATTGCCCGCGGGTTTTGGTGTACTACGCAGCAGACTTTGTTCATTTGTTTTAGGCAAATGGAGCGACAATGCGCGATTGAAGCGACATTGTGGCGATTGGAGCGACAATGCGCGAGTGGAGTAGCTCTATGGCCTTATAGTTATCTTGTAGCTCGTTTGAAGGTGTGAGATGGTCTTGTTGGGAATCTTGACCCATCCCCAGATAGGATTTCAGAAGTTATAATTGGAAAATTGGCACTATTGGAAATGAAGAATGAACAGGCGGCAGTGACCACTTACTATGATTGTCGTTTGTTACTCCATTTTTATAAAAAATATAAGTATGTAGTTTTATAAAATAGTGTAAGTATGGGTAGCAGTGGATACTATGCCAGTCACCTAGTTACTATTTAAAAAACTGTCCATATGTTAATTTATTAATACCTACTGTGGATATAACTTTGAAAACACTCTATAAAGTTGAATAAAATAAAGCCTTGCGAACACCTGAAGTGAAGTTAAGCACAGTCCTCTGTGGCAGGTAAAATCATATTTAGTTTTTTATTATGTAAGCCAGTGAGTTTTCATGCAGTTAATATGTTAGAAACTTTACTTAAAACATTCGCTAGATCGCCGATTAGCTACATCAACTAGTTAAGAAACGCTAAATTAAAGTTTTTTCTCTGATCATCAACTATAAACTCGTAACTGACTTAGCCTGTTGGCGTATTATGCCGAGGATAAATTGTCGACTTAATAAATATCATCAGTAGGTATGGATATGGAAAACCATAAATTTATCACAGAAAGCGTTTAGGTACAAATTAGATTTTTTAAATCTTACCTAATTTTACTACTACAAGTAGCCCAACGATTCTATTTCTATCAATAATACTAGCTATTGGAAAATGACAATTTTCATTTATTTCTTTCTAAAATATAAACACTTACGTGATTTAATACACTTATTAATGATCATTTCATAAAAAAATACTTACTTAGTTACTTATTTATATTTCAATCAAGCATTTAAAATTGTGACTGTAAAAGTATTTAAAAATATTTTTTATTAAATACATACATAAAGCTAGCAAATATGTCGACGAGTCTACAGTTAAGTGTTCACTCTTGTGAACAAAAAAGTATAGTATACGTTGTACTGCCTGTTCAACAAAACCTATATTTGTAATCCCTCGTCCGTTAAAGGTATTAAAAGAATATTAATTTAGCTCAAGTTTAAAACAATTTAGAGGATTGTTCGTTCGAAAAGTTATAAAAGTATTTAATCAACATGTGAACGTACTTAATACTGCAATAAAAATTTTAAATTCACGCATCGACTGCCACGAACAATAGCTTCGAGCTTTGTATAAAAAATATAACTTCACTCGCTAACGACACTAAATGGCTCAAATAGTAACAGTTATATTTTGTACTCTATAAGTGACGTACACTACAATAGATTCACGTACAAACAGGTACTTTTTTATTAAAATGATTAGTTAGAAGACGCAAAGAAATACACATTCCATCTGATCATAAGGTTATTGCTGTCTAGTGGTAGTGTCCACAGTACGCGTATTTAGTTCCGTATCATACTCATATACATATATACAGTATTGAAGGTGATAGAATTCTATGTGGTTTAACTCCAGCGACACCAACACCACGCCCATTTCTGCCTTATAGCAGCAGTGTTAAGCGCTTCTGTGCTCTGGTCTGAAGGGTGTGGTAAGAGAGATATTCAAGGCGTTCCAATTTAGTCCCCAGGGGTAGCAACACATCTGTGATGAAGCTTAAGAAAATCTTTGATCTTATTTGGGGTTGAATACAAATGTCCATGGACGGCAGTGGCCACTTACCATCAGGTGGACTGCATGCTCATTTGCTACTTCCAAACTATAAAAGATTGGATTGTCTTCCTATATAGAGTTTAAGTTACCCCAAAAAATCAAGGTGAAATGCCCTTAATTTTTTTGAGAAAGAAAGAGGATTTTTTAAAGAGTAAGTTACACGTCTTATAAATCAAAACACAGTAACTTACACGACTATCTGCAGAAATGGGTAGACACCGGTGACGACTCTGTGAGTCTGTGAGTCTGCAGGCAGACTATAAAGAGTCCTGCTATATTCTATATTTACTATGCATATTACCTACATACCTATCTATTGATACGCCTGCTCTTGTCAGATTGTTACTACTTTTATGTCCTAAATATGTCCAAATTCAATATACCTATCTGTATCCAAGAAATACAATTCGAAACGCGATATCTAGCCAATATCCGACTAATTCCGTTATATTCTATTAAGTTAGATAAAATACTTAATAAAGAAATCTATATGCAATTTATGAATGTTTATAATAAGGAGAAAGAGTAAAATATAATGGCAATAAAAATGTTAATAAAACAATAAGTTTATGACTATCTATTACAAATTAGTTGTGTTTTATGATATATTTTTTTAATTTTCTATTCCAATTGAGAAAGTTTTAAAAATGCACTTCCTGATAGCTATTCAATGAATTAAGATTTTTAGGTTAATTTCATTATAAATTATGATACGTTAGCTCCATTATAGATATTAATAGCGCTTTTTTTTGCAAATGCAAGTTATTAATATATTCCGTCTACAAATACAGTTTCTTGTGACTTTTATTTTTAAGTCACCTTCTTTTGTCAAGATTAACTTGTCGTTTAATAATTGTATCATTACGTCATTTAGTTTTAAAACTCAATAGTGTTAGATATAATAAATAAATTGAGACTCAAACAATGGGCTCTAAAAAGACGAATAATCGACTCGTTACAAATGACACACATTATTACACGACTTTTCCATGTTTTATGTAAACATTTTTTTATCCGACTGTGTCAGAGGGTAATGTTTTTCGATCATATATATGTATGTATGTCCATTTCTCTTTTTGACTTGACGGATTTTAACATATAAGGTGTCATTAAAAATCGCAATATTAGGACGCTGCCACGAAGAAGAAAGGGGTGGGATGGGAAGAAATATTTTTTATCATAAAAATATGGGTATCTAAGTCATTTTATTTTAAATGTTTTTTATTTTAGAGTTTTGTTTTTAAGATAATTCAATAGTAGTAATACAAATACAGTTATGAATGACTTTCATTATAGAATCGATATTGAAATAAATAACTAGTTTTAGTGAAATTCCCTATCATAAACTATGGTCTAAGCTTAAACTTTCTACATCTATAAGCGCATTGACACCGTAAGGTCAGACGGTGGACCCGAGGTCCAAATCCTTGGCAAATCGTTACAAACGGCTAGGCCGCGCTAAATAGGACCACTGGTATTCTAAACTGGTATGCTTTAGGTAAATAAACGACAACACACACACACCTACGTGCGAATTATACAACACAGGGAAACTTGATGCAATTCTAGTAGCAAGTTTAAGACGAAACTATGGATGAATTAATAAATTTACTCCTCAGTTGGTAATACTTATCCGAGGCGTTCCAACTTAGTCCTCAGGGGTAGCACCGCATCTTTTGTAGAGTCGTACCTGACGCAGGTCTTCAAGTATGACTTTGGCCTTATTTGGGGTGATCACAGATGTCCATAGGTGGCAATGGCAACTTACCGTCAGATGGACTGAATGCTACTTTGCTAATTTATTAATATAAAAAATAAGAATTTGGTGGCGGGCCCTTCCGTAGTTATACAAAATCCCGTACCTCACAGTTTGAACATAAAAATATTGCCAAGATAAAATTCCATACAAATAATTAAATAAATAAAAAGTTGTAAACTTAACGACCGGATATTGACAGCAGACAACCTTAAGATTTAAGGTTTATTAGACTGATGTAAAACCTGAAAATGTATTTTCATTTCAAGCTTAGCGTGGTTATGTAAATTGTTAATGATCGATTTTTAAAGTACCTATATTTTACTGATCGGTGCCATTTGTCGACTTATCTTGAATTTACTGAAGTTTATTGGAGAACTTCGGTAATAAAAAAACATACATAATAGAACTTCCCGGTAAGTTATCTGTCAACAATTATCCGTTTGCAATAGCAGAGCATCCATTACCTATCTTAGCACTCGTACAATTGGCATTTTGGGTACGTCTGGAGAAAATAACGCACCAATTCGGCTTCTGCAGTTTTTCCGGGATTTCAACTTAACATAAAGTATACAAGTTTGTTACTTTAATACCATTAAAATTACGCAGTGGTTTCTAGTCGTCAGCGGTCAGTGGGACGCTGGGCCACGATGTCAGATCATACGCGGCCTGATAGAGACACCTGAATGCGGGAGATGCGCACAAAATGACGTAATATGGATGTGACTCTTATTTTTTTTGCTTTTTTATTCGTAAATTTATGTAGTATTTCAAAGCATTGAATGAATTTTTCGTGTTATGATTAGTGTTTTACAAATGTCTGTTTTGAGTCATCTTGATTAAAAATTTAAAAATTGTGTGATTTGATTAATCTCATAAATAGTGCAATATGCTTTTTAGCTCCAATTTCAACTAAGGTTGTTGATCAATTTAGCCGAATGTAAATTTTTAAATCTTCGATACTTGACACTACTCATGTCTTATCAAGGATCAAGGTTTCTTTGAGTTGTGTTCCATTGACAACAACAAAAACGTACATATTAGATATAAGATCATACTTTACGAGACAATGACAAAAAAAGGAATTAATCAGATAATAAAATTTATTCTCCTGACTGAAGATCGAATCCATAAAGTTCTTTATGGTTCTTTATGGTTCTTTATGGCAAAGAGGTGCCACAACCGTGTACAAGTCGTATCCATGCAATACCAACAAGTCGTAGCGTGGTGGGCGCATTGGCGGCATCACCGGACGGCCTCGGGGACAGGTCGCTCAGCGACCACTCGCTTGCGACACTGGCTGCGATGGCTTAGATCTAGCTACACTTGATTATACACTCGCTAACTCCCTCGGTTTCGTTTATAATAAGAACCTAGGACCAATGAGCGGCGACGCCTTGAGTTCAAGATGACTTCAGCGTACAAATGTTTGAAATAACAACAATAACGTAACAATTTTATATTGTTGAAGTGGCAAATGACCATGCAGTCCATTTGATAGGTAAAGGAATTACGCCCATAGGTACCTAAAATTAACCCAAGATAGAACATAGCAACCCTTTGCACTGCTATTTATAGGTAGAAATAGGAGTAGGACTAATTTTCCCGAAGTCGAACGTTAAAAGATTCTTCCACATTGAAAATCTTTTTAGAAAATCTCCAACGAATGTCGGGTGGTAGTCTATTTAATATTAAGTTACAAGTATAAGTACTATTTAGTAGGATTCCTAGAACGAGTGTGTCCAGTGAACATAACATACGTAATACTCTGAAAGAATATTAGATAAAACTAGAACGAGATATAATAATTACTTATCAATCTAATCGAACAATGTTTCACGTGACAGATTTGAAGACCTCAACGAACTTAGGAAATATTATGACGTGAGGATTGTTATTAATAGACGCTGATATGATACTATATATATAAATAGAGCAGTAAATAAACAGTTTAAGTTTAAGTGAAGTGAACTACTTTATAATGAAAATTTTAAAATAAATATCATTCAATTTCACACTTAAAAATTGTGCGCGGACAGCGGTCTGTTCGTTCATATTTCCATACTATATTTGTGTCTATCATATTATTTCATAGTGAGAGTGAAATGTTATAGCTGATTAACATATCAATGTTTATAATTATGCGACTTTGAATAGAAAGGTAATGGATACAATACATAATTACGGTATTGGTTGCGAACTTAATTAACTATTATAGTAGTAAGATCATTTTAAGTTGAACATTCTTAAGACCCGCAGATTATAATAAATACGAACAGATCTACGAATAAAACTGGAATGGAACGCTAGTAATACATACATAAACTTTCCTCTTAAATCACTCTATCTAGTGATGAAAACCGCATTAAAATCCGTAGTTTGAAACATCGCAGCACACGGCGGGAACCGAATCGTTTTAAACTTTGCAGAGGCTTGACCCGCGTCATTTTATATTCATAAAATTACTCTATAGGTACGTAAATTTCTTGTTCTATTTCGTAAATATTATGGACACACACAAGCATGAACACAAACACATGTCCATAATGGAGATCAAAGGGCATCATGTATTTTTCTGTAGGCTGGGAGATCAACCCCAAACATTCCACATTTATTATTTATCATAACCTAGTTTTCTTTTTCGTGATATTTTACAATAATTTATAATTAATCTATGTGATCACAGACAAGCCACAGAAGCTGTATAGTATTTGATATAATTTCCTTACCGCTTATCTCACGTGCTAAAAAAAGATTAACCAGTATTTTTTACACAACCAGCTCTGCAGGTTGACAAAATTATCTCGCTTCGCAATATAAAGGAATTGTGAAACCCGATCTCGCTAAAACAGATAAGGTACCATTGTTTCTACGATTGGAAGGCCTTGGCTTAGGCCTAATAGAACCAGTGTATTGGCAAATGGCATGTGGCCTTGGCGACCCATTATCGTCTGGCTGTATCCATCAACGGATCACCAAGCAGGTTTGGAGGTGTCCACAGACGAACTAAAGTTGATTCGTAATCTTAACTATTTAAATGCGAATGTGAGTTTGTTTGTTTATTTGTTTGTGACGACTTCGCGCCTTTAGTGTTCAAACGATCAGTATGAAATTTTGCATACACATTTCCAGGCCTCCAGAAAAAGACATAGAATACGTTTTATCCCGAAAAAATATACAACTCCCGAGGGATAGAAAAATATTTTTATACCCACAATCTACCTACTTTTATCCCTATGGCCTACATATTGTATTAACGCAAGCAAAGCTTCAGGAAAAAACTAGTGACATGATATAAGTTATATTTTTTCATATAGACGTCTCTGTACTTGCTAAGAATAATCTTTATTTTGAGTATATTTAGCTACTTTTCCTAGAATGTTTTCGCGTAACAGAAGTGGCTACCTTCATTTTCTACATTTTTCTATCCTATCTAAGATGTGTAGATCAATGTACTTACATCTATAATTGAACTAGTTTTCCACCTGTGTCTCCATCCAGTATAAAGTAAGATATCTTATATTGAGCGAACCGACAAAGGCTCACCCTTTGTGGTGTTGTTATGAAAAATATCCTAATTAAGTTCACAAACAATAATGCATCCATTTAAATTCGCACATGAATGCTGATATGTAACTCAATTTATATATTTTAAAGGAAAAATAGTATCTGTGCATGTAGTTCACCAAATAGTAAGTGACCATTGCCAGCCATGGGCATTGGACATCAATGAGCAAGTCCAGATTAGATACAGCGTGGTTGACGACAGGTATGTTGGTACCCTAGAGGACTAAGTTGGAACGCTTCGAACAAGTATATCTCCCTTACCCCAGCCTTTAAACCAGAAAACAGCACCACTAACACAACTATTGTTAGGCAAAAACAGGACTTAATCATTTTTTTCCTCTGCTTGCTTTCTTTTGGTCAACTTGTTTGTATTAGAGGTGCGCAGTCAAAGAATAAGGACGAGCGGGTGACCCCAGAGAAACGTGAGGCTAATAACGGGTTGCAGGGTCTATTTGGCTTGTAAATCAATATAATTAGGGACGTTAAATTCCTGTTAACACCTCTCACCGATTACGATGTCGTGATCGTAAACGAGCGCCCACTTTGTACATTTCTGCATATATAAACATAAATTACTCGCTGGACGCGGACCATAAGGATTTACTCACTGGACGCTTCGGCTTTTAAACGCATGTTATTAGTGAAAATTTTATGGAACGACGGAGTGGTAGAAGGCTAGATGACCTCTCTGTTTCTTCAAAGTATAATCGTTTTATTCTGTTTCTTTATCTGTGGTTGGTATTGGGGGACCTCTAGCTTTTTAAAACTAACTTTTTAACGTCTTCTTAATATGCAATAATTTGCACGTATCGTTACAGATGCAAGAGATAATTATAAAAGTACATCTATTATCACCATATTCACTTTATTTATATAAGGAACAAAACTCTTGTACTATTTATTAGCCCTATTAGTTTCAATGCTGGACATAGACCTCCCCTAATGGAGCTTTATATCAATAGTCACCGCATGTGACCGCAGTGGATGTTGATGTTACACGGACTCTTCTGGCCATCTTATTTTTTTGAAGTTGTCTCCTATGATATCCATGGAAAGAGAGGAAGTCATATTCAAGACCGATGCCACATGAATTATGAATGTGTTTAATTGCTTCCTGTAACTTAGATTAGATAGTCTGCTATCTATTAGTTGGTGCCCAAACGCAGCGTTGAAAACGCTCGTGTGTTTCGCCCTAAACCGAGATTGATTCGCACATCGGCTACCAGTGAGCGCGGCCGGTGCTTTACTGCGCCGTTTTGCATACTTTCGCCTGCACTCAAATTGTTTAATGCCACTTGAACTTCGCGCTACTCGCCGGTGCACGGTGGTCGGTGATGCCATTTATGTTGATGCCATTATGCTGATGCCCACAGATTTCATTGAGTATTGCTGGGTGTTATCAAGGAAATTGCAAGTAAGTATTGGTTAAACGTTTTATATTGACGTTAACTTTCTAAGCAGATGACTATGACTGGTATGATACGCATGGACTGCTATAGCTTTTAAATATATTTTACCGAAATATTCACGATGTACTAATGCTATGCCAGAACTAGATATGTTATTTGATGAATACATTACAATTGAAGCATAAATCCTATCAAACTTACATTACAGTCTGTTAATTATAGTAAAGATATAAATGTATATACATGTACCTACATAATTAAAATTTCAGGTTAAATTATTTTAAAACAATATTTGAATTTGTATGTGTAGAATATTAATGTTAATAAATTAGTTTTTGTCATGCCAAAGTATATAGGTACGTGTAAGCATAAGGACAGCCATTCATTATTTATTGTGCAAATACTTTCACGACTGGCAGGTAGGTCAAAGCCTTTGCTCATCGCATTTTTATCGATGACTAAGTCAAAACGTGCCATAAAGAATGGTATCGTGACCACGTCATTTAGTAGAAATATGTTAGATCTTTACTATAAATGAACTTACATAATAAAGGTGCTTCCTGTCAACAAGATAAAATAATGAACAAAATGATACACAGCCAAAAACACTTTCCACAGATAAAAAATAATGTCCCGCGAACGATTTCTAATGGACCGATCACGATTTACTGTTATGTAAATAACTATTTGCATTTTAAATTTTTTTTTTAATATACAGCATTTTAAGAATATTCATAAAGCTACGTTATAATGGTAGAATAAAAACCTTATTAAAATCCT
>DWNY01002087.1:0-11546 GCA_018250635.1 Telegonus apastus | reverse complement strand
ATAATAAAAATTATTTATAAACTTTTTGGCTCATATTTTCAAGAACATACATAGCACCTGATGTCAAATATGTATCTGTTTGCAAGTTTTTTAAACTAATTATCAAATTTCTTCTATCTATTTTATGAAGTTCCGTAAGCGTTTGTCTTCTTTGTGCGGTTATATATGGAAGTACTAAACAACCTAAACCATAACATTTACACCTTACGCAATTTTTCCAAATTTCAATCAAATCATCGTCGTTTATTACCGGACATACTGGTAATAGATTTAAGGCGGAGAGACACTTAGCCTTTTGGCGTTCTGTTATAGGATAATCGGCTCTTTGAAATGGAGTTAAAATTATAGCGCGCCAAGCTGTACATATGACGTTATCAATCGGATAAAGTAGTTGTAGTAGTAATGGAATTATTTCCTCGTATAACGCAGTACGTAACAAACGCGGTATAAGCTCACGTATTACTTTTATGTTACCATACATATGTGCCAATTTAGCGGCTACTTTTAAACCCTCGACATGAATATTATTAACTTGAATTAGCTGATTAATAGCTAGAATTTTATCTTGCAAAAATGTAGCTACTATCCAAGGCATATCAATTTTCTCAAGGTTAACAATAAAAAACAAGTCCAAAAGAGAAACCCACAGAGCCTCTCTTTCTCGGTTGGTAACTTTCACAGCAGTTTCTGGTTCTATCACGCTCATTAAACACTGCAGGGCCCTTAACTTTTTACATTTGTTAAAGTCGCTATCATCATCAAACGCTATTCGAGATAGATAAATGGCTCCCATCTTCGGGCAAGTTGCTTTCAATATATATTTGGCAGTTATTAAGTCTTTCGTGTCTAGGCCAACCGAATGTTTATTTTCTTTTGCAGTCTTATCAATTATGCTTTCAAGAATTTGTATTCTGATCGAGCTTATATTGACGTTATTTTTGTCAGCTATTTCGTTTGCTGCCCTGTTTACATCATGCCGTGTTACTTTATCCACAAACTGAGGATGGAGATATAGAGCTTGTATCAATTGTGCAGGTTCAGTAGACAGGCGAAGTAACTCTTCACGAGCCCAATCTATTTTATGAAGAGCATGACGTGTCGATAAAGATGAATGTAGACGTGCCATTTGTTGAACAGCACGATTCCCAGGTTGAACGGAAGCCCAACGTTGAGAAAACTGATAACATAGCTGGGCCGCAGCAACTTGATCGGCACCTCGGGCGCAGCCTTGTAATACGTAAAATAAACAGGCACCAGCCCATTCCATATTTGCAATATGTTTTACGCAGCGATGCGCCGTCCGCAATAATGGTTCTTCTCGTGATATTAAACGCCAGGGTTCTCGTTCCCTTGGATCTAACTCCGTAGAATCCTGTCGTTTTCGAGAAGTCATAGTTTGCTTAACAGCATTGCTGCATATCATATCTTTTGCAGTCTGCAAGTCACTGTCAAGCGACAATAAAGGGACAACAGGAAGCCAATATTCGTACGTTTCTAATGTTATTTCAGATTTTAAATTGGCCCACATATCGTCTCTCATAAATAGATGAAATGGTAAGCGATAATGACCTATTTCCGGGAACATTCCTTTTACAGAAAATAGTTCATACTCATATTGCCTCGGAGTGCTTTTTCTTTTATAGTCTTTCAAAAAGTTTAATAAGAAATATTCTTTAGTATTTCGTAACTCGGGTGTTGAGTTAAATATTAAATAATATATGCACAAATATACTTCATAATGGTATGGATTTATAGAAACTAAACATCCGTGTAGTGTTACTTCACCATTCTTCCAAAAGTCACTAAGTATGTCTTTTATGAAATCTTTATTTTTAATACTTTCCCATAAAGTTAAACACGTGGACAGTAAATGATTTTCATCGTTTTCCAGCACAACCTGTCGACATCCTAAGTTGTCTGCATTTATTTTATAGTTCAAATCCCAGTTGCTTAAAACTGAAATCAATAGTAAGGACATTCCATAGTTAAGCGACACATTTAATGTATGACATAGATCTGAGAGTCGTTCAAATGAAGTATTGGGGAAGTGTCTTAAAATGTAAAACAATAAAATTTTCACATCCCAAGTTTCTTCCGTGTTTTCAGGTAAAGCTATGTCAGCTAGATTAATATTAAATTTATTTTTAAGAACGTACTGTGGTGGGTAAGTCATATTACTGCTTGGAATAAGGCTGTACAAATCAAAAGTACGTCGAATCAATGGCGAAGAGAGATAATGCATAACAACTGGATTTAATGAATCTGATTGCCCTCGTAATATGTCCAAAATCCATAAATTATCATTTGATTCTTCAGCATCGCATAGAGTTAAAAGTAAATTGGTGAAAAGAATGTGATCAAGTTCTTGCGCAGCAACAACTTTGGGTAGAAGTTTTCTACATATTCTCTTCCTCGTCTTGCAGAAATCATCAGATTCATTGGAATTATTTTTAATACTTCGAGACATAATATTACCTACTATTCGAATAGGAATGAAATCGCTCTTATTGGAAATATTGGATATTTCCATACTTTTAATATTTACGTAGAAATCGATCAAATCATTTAATGCAGGAACTGATGACATAGGTAAAAATATGTAGTGGAATTTCCACGCCACGGATAGATTTGTCATCGTTATATTTGAATTCACGAAACAATTTAAGATTGCTAGACGCTCAATCAAGTAGTGCAGATATTCTTCTACGCAACCGAATATTAATTGTGATATAACTTTACAAGCTTCTAATAAAAGGTTGGAGTTACCACCATCTTTAAATTTATATAATATTGAAAAATTGTCTTGATTTGATATTACAAAACGTTCAACAAAATCACGCACTTCAGTACTCGTTGATATTTTTCGCAATAACGTTAATAAACTTGAATCACGAGAAAAGCTTATACGTAATAATTTATTTACACATCGTCCTCGACCAGAACTAGCTGTAGTCCCAACTTGGCGTTCCCAATTATTTGCTTCATTGTTTCGAACTTTTTCCTTACATATATTATTTAAACTGAATGTTATATTGTATGAATTCTTCAAATGATACAAATTTTCAATCTCTGTAATCATTTTGCCATCTAGAGATTTGATTCCTTTTAACAAGTCTAAATAGTTCCTTTCTGTAGTAGGATCCTTCCTTTTCCTGTTAATGATTTGCTCGTATTTATTTACTATTGCCAGTAACAATACTTTCCTATTTCTATTGGGTAATTTTTTGAAATAGTCTAATGCAACACTCGTATCGCAATCTCGAAGGCATTTATCGATATATAGCAGGTGAGCGTAATTAGAATATGCAGATACCACAGTTGTAATTACCTTTAAATCGTGTAAATCGACATTTTGAGCGTTAATTATTTTATGAATAACTGTTACATAATTAGTAAAAGTTATTGGAAAATTGTATTTCTTTAGAATTACTTTGATTTTGGCATAGTTTAGTTCCATATAAATTTCTTGAGCAATAGCACGATCACTATCTGTTACTGTAAAATCTGTATTAGCAGATGCGGCAGCATCGGTGGCTATATTAAGTACAGTGTCATTCCATGGCACATCTAATACTTTCAAAACTTGAAGAAGACATTCGAGTTTATTAGTTGGCGAACGAAAAGCATTGAGCAATATTTTTAATCTATGCCCATCTACGCATCCGCCACTACTAGCAGCTTCACTTTCTATAAACGAGCGAAGAGTGTCATCCAATTCAATTTGATATCGAGCTGCATAGTAAGGCAAACTTTCTTGTAAAAATCTCTCAAGATCTTCAGTATAACAACGCCGCAACATGATAAGAGCGACTTCTGTTGGACTTTGAGAACTCAGTTCACTAAGTAGCATATTAATTCTGTGTTTTTCTTTTAGTTCCATCACATAATTTATATGGTCTTTAAGAACATCTAAATCATCAATAGAAATTGGTCTTAATGATATAGTTTTTAGTGACCTGTCTAATACGCCAGCAATGTCTTCAATAAATTTCAAACCTATTTTTGGCCAGTAAGATGATTGTTCTAACAAAAACAGTCTGTCGGTTGTCCACTTCACGAATAAATCTATATAAAATGGGTTCACATCCAAAAGTGGGGGAATAAAGTTTCGTAGCCAAATTATTAATCCTCCCATTTTTATATTGACAGGTATGGCATTTAAAATATTTACAATATCATCTGGTTTTATTGTAAGTTTCATTTCAGAATATTTTAACCAACATATAGATGCCAAGTCTAAATCACTTTTGGATATAAATGTCATACAAAGTTCTATAAAATTTAAGTCAAACAAATTTATGGTGGCATAAAAATTATTCCCCCTGAAACATATGTATTCTAATAAATCAATTTTTATCATAACATCAGAAAATAATTTCATAAGATTATTATCATCCATAGCAAATACCTTTTTTTGGAGTTGATACAATAAAGATTTATATGTTAAATTATGCTTACAGAGTTGAGTTGCAGTATTAATCAAAAAAGCATAATCAGTGATACAATTGAAAAGTGTTTGAAATTGTTCAACCTGTGGTTTAACAGCATGAATGGCTTCTTCAACAATTGACTTCAACTGCAATTTAAGTGACTCTTGCGTAGATAGCGGTGTTGTAGAAATAATAGTGCTATCAAAGATTTGCTGGTCTTGGCAGTGTGATGATACAGCACAGCATATATGCACCTGCAAGGTTTAATTAATGAAAACTTGCACAAATTGTAAAATAACCATTATTATCAATTTGTATTGAAAATAGCATAGTTTACTAATTATGAAACTGGTGGCCCTCTCAAATTGGGGATGTAAATCACTCACTTTAATCACTTGCTAAAATAGTGAAGAAAAACATTTAGTGGAAACTATACACCTGATAGAGTCACATGTTTATAACAACTAATAATAAAGGCAAAAAAAATAAGTCACACATACTTAATACATATTGTTTAAGTTACCTTCAGATGGAACTATCTTAATGCTTAAAGAAAGTAATCAGTATGCATTTTTTTAAATTGAAGAGAAATTTGCTACCAAGTAAAAAGGATGAGTTGAATTTTAAGTCTTTTTTTGTTTTGAAAAAATATTAAAACATTACTGTAGGGAGACATGCTATATCTTGTAACTTATAAAATGTAAAAATGTTGGTGGAAACAATGATTCAAACTTGAGTCGAACCACAAAGGGTTCTACCACCTTCGAAAAAGCCTTATCAAAGCTTATAAATGTTTCTTAAATTACCTCATCATTATCCCACAGCAAGTAATAAAAAACGTTGTCATTGGTTTCCAATGGATAGTAATGAGATCCAACATTTTCAAACTCATATATGACATCATAATCCTTGAAATTTAATGCCCACAATTGGGTTTTGTTGCCCAGGACTGTCACATCACCCCATGGTACAATGTATTCCACATCATTTTCGCTAGATATAAAATCAGTGATTCCGGTTATGGGGCACTTGACGTAAATATTCGAATCTTTCGAGCACATGTATAATCCGTTGGAGAATATAGTACCATCTTTGCTATAACTTTTGAAAGAATATGAGGATTTTTCCAAAGAGACAAGTTCTTCAGTCACACCTGTTTCGAATTTGGACATTAATTTTTGCCTTGTAAATGGTGCAGCCAGCCGCTCCCCACTTTCACTAATTAAGAATAAGTTTTTTCCATCCGTAACAAATCGGCGGATTTTGTAATTGGCATAATTATTTATTGTTAATTTTAGTTGCAATCCCTTGACGACGTCGATGATTATAAGTTCTGATGATTCGAAAGCAAGCCATAACATTTGTTCATGCAAAAAATAGCTTTTTACTTCTTCCTCTAAGGAGTATATTTTGTTTGGGCCGGCATGTTGATCTGTATCTAACACATTCACTATGCGGATGTTTTTCTTATCCTCAAATAATATAACCATTGGGTAACTAAACGGTGCTTCAATATCACTTTTAGGTCTCGTAATGTTTAACTTTTTTAAACGCGTTTGTTTTATTGTCATCTTGTATGTATTGTTTATATATTATTAGGGAATAACACAAGTTTAGGATAATCTGTAAACTATTTATTTATCGTAACAATTTTCGATCGCAATGTTAATTTATATTAGTTACATTCCGATCACAGCCGGTTTTTCAAATTTTGTTGTTAACGTAAAAAAATGTCGTTTCTCTCTCATAGACAACAATGGAATTTGTACAAATGTACTTAATATCTTAATAATATACTGCCAATAAAGTAAGAAATATTTTAGAAATACGATATTTTATGATTTATTATGATAAAAAAGTTTAGATTAGGTATATGATAATACGATCTTTAAATAAAGGAGAAAACTGTACTATATACGAAATATACGGACGTCATACAATCATGGTTTGTCTATGGACTGCCTACTTATTTAAGGGCCTTCCAGATAAGTTCATTTGATTGTAGATTAAATATCAGTAGACCTACCCATGAAACCGACTCCAATCGGAATTGGATCTGTTGCGACACTAGCGCCGATTAAGTTCAATATTGTGGCTATTATGTGACCTAGCTGAAATTTACTAAAGGAAATCACGTAAACGTTTAATTTAATCATACCTCCCATACTATGACGGAATGTTCAATCCAAAGTAATTTTCAAGTTATTTTAAGAGTAAAAAATTACGTGAAAATTGGCATTGGTTTCGTGAGTAGGTCTGCAGCAGATCACCCGTCCATTTAACTTTATGCTGTCTATACCAAAAAAAGAAATCGTCACTTAGCACGGAGTTTCCGTCTCTACTATTATAATGACATTTATTAAATATTTTTACCACTCTGTTACCATACCACGAAATAGCAAGATAAGTAAGTAAGTGGAAAGGTTATAGAAGCCGATTAGTAAGGAAACTGCGCAAGCCAAAAAACGCAAAGAAATCAGTACGTAATCGTATTCTTACCACTAAGAAACCTACATTTTTATTGGTTGCCTATTGTCAACACGGGTCGTTATAACAACCATGTCTATACAACCAATTACATGCCTTCGGTACAAACTAATAAGTTAGAATTAACGTATCAGACTAGCAGAGAAGGTTTTGAAAAGAAATGGGCGAATTACCGTGGAACCGCTTGCCAATTTAAAATGAGTCTTTTCTCAAAGTAATTGTGTAGCTTTTCGTCATAGACTTTATTATTTTGTTAAATTGCAATTTTTAAATGGATAAAATTAAATATACATATACAATTACGTATGGTAAGAAATATCTCCATTCGATATACATATTATGTGTTCTTCTAGCATGTTTGCACTGTAAAAGTGCGCAGTAAGGCATATTTACGAAGTTTTACATAAATTTTACTAAATGCAAAACGAAACTGATGCGTCTCAATTACGGACAAGCACTGACGTTAAGTAAGCACAGCGGTACCTAATAGCAGCCAGTGCGATCCGCCAACTTACTCACTCGGAGTGAGTGTCACTCCACTTTGTATCTGTGCTTCGTGCTATTTTCTGTTGTATTCCGTTATTAAAGAATAAAAATATAGGAAATAAAACTAAATAATGTAAGTTGATATTTTTTTCACAGTACTCTATTTCATGGCGGCCATTGAAATCGGCCGAATCCTACTTGAATTTACCTTTTACACACTTTACAGTTTGATTGTCCAATTGAACAAAAAAAAAATCCATTCCGAAGAATTATTAAGCAGGGCATCCAATAATATTGATAATGTAATTATAGGTAGAGAAGCCCTATTAAATTATTTATTTTCAGTTGGCAGAGTTGTGACGCGATAGAATGGCATAGGTTTCATACATGAGGGAATAACTAAATTCCTCCAATTCATACATTATGTATATTTGGGTTTTGTCATGTGTTGTGATGTCTCTATAACAATGTATGAAAGTTCCATTCACGCTATGCCTTGGAACATTCTTTCTTTTCCATGTTCTTTCGCATCAAAAGTTCACAGTATGTCACGCCAGGAACGGCACATCTTTTATCTATCTATATAGAGGAAAGTTTTGAAATACTTGGAAGAAAAATATGTGGTTATTGATTTTAAGGACATATATTTTCTGATATTATAATTTATACATTATAATTATAGGACAAATTTATTATTTATTTTGATTTTTTACGTTTTCTTTTAGGTGGTTTACTTTTTGATCCTCTTTTTAACTCAATAGACTTTTTAACTTTATTGTTCAATTCTGTATGTATAACATCTTTAGTTTCTTTTATAGCAAAACTATAGTCATTCGATAAGCGATTAAGTAAGTCTGTAGGAATTTCTAGTTGAGGTAAATCAGATTTTTCTCCAGACTGCATTATTTCCTGTAAACAAATAAATTATTATCACATTACAGGTATTTTTTAAATAAAACCACTTACAGCCCTTTAAAATATCTTTTTAAGAGTCTTATAAATTTGAAAATCATTATTACCTTAAACATTTGCACTTGGTGCTGCATCAAAATTGTTACAGCATGTCCTGTATGTCCTGCTCTTCCAGTTCTGCCTACTCTGTGTATGTATGTCTTAATATTCCTAGGTGGATCATATGATACGACATAGCTACAGTTTGGTATGTCTATCCCTCTAGCTAAGGCATCAGTACTTATAATTCTGAAAAAAAAATGTTAGTGGTGGTAGAACTTTTTTTTCATCATCTTCAGTTTTATTTTGATTGAGCAGCAATTGAGAATACAGTCCATCTGATGGTAAGTAGACCATGGACATCTATAACCAACTTTATACAGAACAGAAGTTCTATCTGAATTCAAACACAGATGTGTTGCTATTCTTAAGGACTGACATACATAAGTGAGCTAGCAATTATGGTACTACTGTAAAATTTGTTTATGATATTTATTAGTACCATAATGGCTGTAGTGTTGATTGCTGTACTTTGCTAATTATTGATTCCAAGATATTCATCATTTTAGTTTCATCTGAGGTTGATTAAACAATAAATCACCATATGGAGGACAACATCTTTCTGGCATCTTTTGAAAATCCAACAGTTAAAATGTTGAAGGAAAAAACAACTGAATGAGGTTTTCACCACTATGGAAAGAGACCCATGTATCTGTTCCTATTAGTAGGTTATGAAACCCTCTCTAGGGTTTCAACAAATAACATATTAATAAATATTTGCTTACACATTAATTTCAGACTCCTTAAACTTTTTCAATACCACTTCTCGTTTAGATCTTTCCAGTGCTGCAGACAATTCTGCTACTTTTAAATTCCCCTTACTCCATGTGTTTAGTAATACCATTAATCTGTGCGCTGATTGTGCTGAATTAGTGAAGCATAGTACTTTATTCCATAACTTTTCAGTCAGTAAATGGAAGAGAATAAGTGGTTTCTCTTCGGCTTCAGTGCAAACACAAATGTTTTCTTGCAATTCATCAGGAGTGGCATATTTTTTAATATACTTGTCATTTGTTAAATCATTAATTGGAGCAACAGAGAAGAGTTTCGGCTGAAATAACCCCCATTGTTCTAACAGTTCCGGATCGGGTGACAGTGTTGCTGAGAATAGTAATTTGTGGGGTGGTGGCTTTTGGCTGCTGATGGTATTCCAATTTAAATGTGGTATTTTGTTTGTGGAAGACTGATTATCCTGCTTTATATGTTTGTCTAGATGATAAAGCCAATCATTCTGGATGTTGTCCATGATCCTATCGGCTTCGTCAATTACAAGGAATTTTAAATATTTTAATGAAAATCCTTCAGTATTTTGCAAATGTTCAACAAGTCTACCTGCTGTACAAACTATAATATCAATCTCACTGATCCATCCCATTGTCTCTGCTGCAAAAATAAATTCATTTGATCAGTCATCACAAATTCACCACATTTTCGTTATTAATTGTAAATAAAAAGTTATAAAACTGAACTATACGGTTTTTAATGGAGTCTTATATTCCATTAAATTACTGCTGTTTAGTAAACAAAAGTTATTGTAATTTATTGTCAAAACATGTTATTTTTTTGTTAATATGCTTTGATAATAATGTTATATGAGTGAGAAATTTAAAACTTATGTAAATAAATTGTCTAGATTGGTAAAAAGATTTGATGTTGTACAAATTTTATATAGATTAATATTCTACTTACTATAGCGCATTATTTGTTGTTGTTCTTTATGAAGAGGAGTTAAACCACTCAACAGTGCAACCTTCAAACCAGTGTTTGTGCAATACTTTTTAAACACTTTAGCAACCTGCATTGCTAGTTCTTGAACAGGTAAAACAATTAACGCCCGAATATGATGTCCTATTTCTTTCATTAGTACCTATAAAACATTTTTTAAAGTATTAGGAGTTTACAATTTTGATCTTAGGTTGTATACATATGGAATAGCTACGCAATAGTTTAAGCAATAAAAGTTAAAAAAGCCTAGTTATCTAATCTGTTTTGTACCTATAGTGTAATATGGTTACCAGATATCTTTCTACTTATTGTCCATCTCAATTTTTATGTATAAGACAAACCACCCTATCAAACCTTTAATAACAATATGAGGTACCTGAATTATAGGTAAAACAAAGGACAATGTTTTGCCACTTCCGGTGGGTGCTGATACACACACATCATTGGGCCAGAAGGAGTTTGAGAACTGGTGTTCTTTGAGGATAAAAGGAATCACTTGTTCTTGAACAGGAAATAGGTGTGTTACTTTCTCACTCGCTAAAGTTGTCTTTAGGATGCTGTTTAGCCAAGTTTGCTCCTCCACTCTACATGTTAAGGTCTGAAGATTCTTTGATATGCTGAATGGATGAGACAGCCAATAAGGCAACACTCTTTCCACCTAAAACATAATTAGGATTAAAACATCTAATTGGCAGAGTATTCATCTTCGTTTGTAAAAAAAAAAAATGTGAATTGTATTTAAAAATACATTAATAAAAGATATTTTTCTACTATTTACAAAAGGCACTAATTAATAAAAAAATATATTTGATTACAATAAAGATATACTTATTTAGATAGATTTGATCTTACAAGTATTACCTTAGTTTTCTTATCAAAATCTTTAAATCCTAAAACTTTGAATTCCGGTGAAGGTTTCTGTTTCACCATAGTTGTATGTTGTTCATGTATATTATTATCATTTTTTTCAGTATTAGACTCCTCAAATTCCATAGGTTCGATATTTAACGTATCATGTTTATGTTGCGATGTTTTTGTCGTTGTATCTGGTTTTAACGTAATGACATCTGAAATTTTAGGAGCTTTGTGGGCTTTTTTCCTTTCTTCTATTTTTTGTTTTAATTTTTGTAAATGAATTGTTTCCTGATTAATCAAATCTGTATCATCTTCGGCTCCCTTGTATCTAAAAGTTTACGTTCATTAAATGCATCAAATGTATACAGTACAGTACGACATAACATTTTGTAATGTTTTTATCAGGTTTGATAATACGTACCTATTAACGATGAATAAATCCATTTTCTAGCTTTTATGATGCTGTCACTCCATGTAATATTTTTAATGTATTGTTATTGAACACAACTCCTGTATATAATATAATTATTATATAAATTTTCTAAATGATAT